>OX377618.1:105505806-105777996 GCA_947397865.1 Polietes domitor
GCTATGATGTAAGTACACCAAATACATTTTACTGCATATTTCAAACTATTTTACCAGTATAAGTCAAATTTAACACGTTATTCCAAATATTTTTCCTTGGAATTATTGTCAATGGTGAGTGTTTTTAAATATAACAACCTGGCAAGGTTTTGTTGTTAATAATAATATGATAACGATGGACAACAAAAATAGGGCAAACTATAAATTACAATAACAGCCTATTATAATTTTCTATAATAACAACATTTAGGGTCATTTTCTCATAGTCCGATTATAATTTCTCGCAACGATATACTCCCGGTTACTATAGTTTCATTTCCTCAATATCTACTTAGTGGTTATACGATCTATAAACGCTAACCGGCACTCGCCCTCCGGTTATGCGTTTTCGAATCGAAAAACTCGAACAGCTGCTGGTGCTGTAATGAAAAATGTTGACCATCAATTTGTATCGAACTTAAATTTTTTTGTTATTGTTGCTGTTTCGGACTATTTATTTCCTAGCATACGCTTGGGCTCCTAATTAGCCTAGTGCGTAAGTGTTTCATCTCCTGTGAAGTATATTGCCATTGTTTTTTTTTGTATAATTTCCGATCTACTTTCAGTTTTTTACACTTCGACACAAACAACAATGAAATGAACAGCTGAGTTCGTCTACTTATTCCGAATTTCATGGTTAACAGTGGAAGAATGAAGTAGCTACCAATTTTATTATATAACACCTCTACGGTGTAAGAGGAATTAACACTACAAATTGCTTCAAGCTCCATCCAGTCACACAATAGCAAAAGATTGCATAAATTTAAATACCTGCCTGTGTCAGTGTAGTCAGGGGTTTTCTCTTTTTCCAAATCCTCAATAAAACCACTAAAATATAAAAGATTACAAATATAAATCCACCAAAATTAAAATTCTCAAAAATGTTAATAAGGCAATGTTAACAAATTCTATCGAATAAAAAAAAAATATATTTAAATCGAGGTAGAAACCACTTAAAGGGCCAAAACGTTAGTCATACAAAAATTAAAACCATGATCAATTCTTTACGATTTATTTTCTCATATTGCACACTGGTCCCGAACCCATATTTTTTGGCAGAAATTTAAAAAATTTGAATTGGAAATTGTTAAATGTGTATATATTTTCTTTATTGCAACACTCCAAGCAATCAAGCAAATGTATTGGAGACAACTAGGTGGCACAACCGGAAGCATGAAATGTATTTTGAGTTGGCCGTTCAAAAAAGTCAGATTAGTTTGGGTCTACATCAGTTATACGAAATACTTCAAATTAAGGCGTAAAAAAGAAAATAAAAAAGTGATTATATTACGGAATTGAAGGCCTGAGTAAGTAATTTTTTCGCTGAACCAGAACTCAGGCGATGTCCCTTATAAATACAGTGCATTGCGTTGTCTAAAGGAAGGTAAGGGGTAGGATGGAGGAAAAAGGAAGAAGTATTTATTGACATCTGTTTTGAATCTCAGGATGTCAGGATGAATCGGAAGCCGAAGTGGCACACATCCCACAATACGACGATGTTCAAGGGAGACAATGGAATTGGATGTCCTACTGTCACCTATCAACACCATCTCCCTCCACTGAACACGGTCAATTAGCTCCAAGAAGATCTTCGAGCACCCGACCATATATGGGAATTGCATTCCGTCTTAGGTGTACGTAATGTAGCTTTAAAAAGCAAAGACACTAAATGCTTCTTTCGATACATCAAATACATGTTTTGTCCAACGAACATCGCAATGTGTCTTCATGCCCAGAACATCAAGAGTGTCCGATTGCTCAATATCTACACCGTTCATAGAAATCGACGACACGTTTGGATCGCTTGAGAGACAACAAGGAGCACTGGGTCTTGCGTGCATCTTCGATTAGCCATAGTACACATATTTGAATCAGATTTGTGTACGAGACTAATCAAGACTTTATTTTAAAGATATTGCAAATACCTTTAATATGGATAACATCATTCAATTTTCTGTTCGCATGTAGACTAGTGATCAAAAACCCGGCTTTTCTGCTATATCGGATTTTTCGAAAACCGTGAATCCAAAAACCCGTTTTTTTTTTCAAAAAAAAAAAAAAACATTAAAACAATAAAAAATTAAGAAAAATTTTCATTTCGTTGAACCACGCACAACTTTAACCTATGGTAAACGCCTTCCAAGTAATATAAGAAGAATATATGTGGCAAATTTCATCAAAATAGGATGAATGTTCAAAACTATTGTTCTTCTGTCGTTCTTTGTTGAAATACACAGTAAATATATATTTTATTTTGTATTTAATTTATACATCGATTATATTATTGTTCACATACAGCGCCCCAAATACTATAAGGTAACTGAATGTAGCTCATTATTTTAAAGAGTTTATACGCCAAAATTGCAACTTCAGGAAAATTAGAAACATTTGTTTAAAAGTGCACAGTTATTCCGTTATTCTGCCTTTATGAGGCAAGAGTTTCCAGCGATTCATTACTTTTATAAGCTGAGTTTATAAATCGCCGTAAAATGGCACCAAAAGAATCTTGCTTGTCGTTTTAATCTATATATATAAAAGAGTTGCGTTACTGACTGAATGACTTATCATTGACCAGCGGCCATGCTAGAAGGCAGTAGCTAGAAACATGAAATTCGGTGCGTTCCTTGCACTGAGCATGCAGGAGAGCAACAAATAAAGGAGTTGTCGAAATTTGTACTCTTTTCAATTAGTTACAATTTACAATTTTAAAAATATATATTACTTAGTTTGAGATATTACATAAAGTATTGCAGCAAATTAAAACTAATATTTACATATAGAATTTGGATTAAGTAATTTACATATTTTGGTAAAAAGATAGAAAACAAAACCTGTTTTCGTTAAAGAATTTTTTATTAAAATCACCTTTTCAACTTCGTTTCCGAAGTAGTGAGTTAAATTTAATTATACAAATTTATTATTATGTCAAAGTTTGAAGATCTACATTTATCTTCGAATCTTAGTGTTAAATGAATTAAGCTTTTTTCTGGTTAAAGATTTAATTCAAACTATCGGTAGCGTATCTTCGTGGCACGTTTAGAACAATTTTCAAGTTTTTATTCTGAATAATTTTAGTTTTAAGTTCGTTTTTGCACTCCTTGGAAACCAAACCTGGCATCCGTACGACATTGTTGGCCTTATACATGTTTTGTAGAGTAACATTTTGTTCTTTTAATTTAAAGTTGATTTTTATTCAGTATAGGAAATAGTGCTCTTCCACATTTTATGGCTTTATCTCTGGCGTACTGTATTGTTGTTTAAAATTGAGTTTTTTATCTAATATGATACTAAGGTATTTTATACAATCTTGTATTGGTATAATTGATCCCTGCATTGAGAGCGATTCGGTCGGCTCTTGTTTAGGAGATTTTTTATAAGGGAATAAAATTCCTTGTGTCTTGCCTTCATTAATTCATCGTGCCAGATCGAATCGAATGCTTTCTTAATATGAAGGAATATTACTCCTGTTGTTTTACCATTGTTTTTGTTTTCTTGAATGAAATTAATAATTCTTTTTATTTGATGAACTGTCGAGTGACCTGGCCTGAATCCAAACAGTTCCTTGTTTATAATTTGATTATCATTCTTAAATTCTAATAACAATTTAGAATTATCTTTTCGAAAACTTTGTCGATGATATTAAGCATGCTTATTGGTCTGTAACTTATAGGTAGTTTTGCTACCTCCGTTAAGATAGCAACGTCGCTAACTTTCATTTTTTGTTTTTTATGTCACCCTGTTAAAGTCGAAAATAGTATTAAATAGTGAATAGTGCTATTTTTATCAACTGTAGAGAAGTTAGCAACATCAAAAAAGTTAGCGACGTAATTAAAACAACATTTTCCTGTCAAAATTCTGAGTATGAGGAATTGTAGGGAACACGCTACCTTCAATTTGGCATACAACATGTATTCCAACTAAGTTTTTGTTTGTTGGTACAAAAAACACCAAACAATGTCTGGTCACTGGAGGGCAGCACACAAAATCAGGTCGGATACTTACAAACTCCATTCTGTAAAAAATCTGACTTGATGGAGTTATAGAGGACATCAACACCGACATTTTGGTGTATTACACTTGGCCAAATTCAGTTTTTGGTTGAACAAACATATTAAAAAAGCAAAATATCCCCGAAAATTCATGGTAATCACATGCCATTTCCATTTGCATTACCAGGTAATGGCATTTCATTAACTTCACGATTACTTCAAACTAATAAGTAATGACTTGCTAATAACGACTTATATAAATTCACTGACAATTGTTCATAAGTAAAATACACAAAACTGTCGTACATTGTTCGAAAGTATTCGTGGTTTTTAACCCACTCTATATTTCGTAGAATGTACACGAATATTCCGTGTGCCAAATATGCTAATTATAATTTCATAATACTACAAAATTTACGTGAATTAATTTGTAAAATTATGAATTTTTTTTGTATTTCCCCAAAATCCTTCTTTCATTAGGCCTATTATTATTTTACTCGCTTAACAAGAATTTAGCTTACTACTCCTTAGTTGTGTCAGATTTTTCCTGTTAATCCATTTAAGAAAAACCAATGTGTAGCAACGTTGCCACCTTATCAAGTTTCTTAATTGTAAGCTAGTAAGCCCAATCGAACAGGCATATGGTACGAAAAGAACTTATAGCCTTGTCCCGCTGCTGATTTTTAAATATCAAATGTGTTTGTAATAGGCATGTTCGAATGGGCTTACTAGCTTAATTTTTTTATGGAATTTACTCGTTTAACAATAAAGTAGCTTACTACTCTCTTAGTTGTGTTGCCAGATTTTTCCTGTTAATCCATTTAAGAATAACCAATGTGTAGCAACGTTGCCACCCCATCAAGTCTCTTTAATTGTAAGCTAGTAAGCCCAATCGAACAGGCCTAATATATATTTATTCCCAGTCACATATGACCCTATTTGGACACAATAATAATGCAAAATTAAAAAAGTAAAAAATTTTAACACACGGTTTTGATTTCCTTACTTTATTTCTCATTTTCTTTGCTTGCCTAGTGAAATGGCATACACCATAATGTCGGTGCTGATGTCCTCTATAACTCCATCAAGTCAGATTTTGACAGGATGGAGTTTTTGAGTATCCGACCTGATTTTGTATTACTACCCCCAGTGGTCGGTCAGACTTTTCTTAAATATGTTCAACCAAAAACAGAACTTGGACAAATGTAATACACCAAAATGTTGGTGTTGATGTCATCTATAACTCTCAAATTACAGGAGTTTTTGAGTATGCGAGCTGATTTTGTGTGCCCTCCAGTGATCTGACGTTGTTTGTTTTTTTTTTGTACAAGCAAAAACTTATTTGGAATACATGTTGTATGCCAAATTGAAGGTATCGATGTTCGCTACAATTCCTCATACTCAGAATTTTGACAGGAAAATGTTTTCATTCATCTTTCCTTTCATAAATCAGAAAAAATCATATCATAAAGCAGAAAAAATCAAAAATTTAAGTTAGCGACGTTGGTATCTTTACGGAGGACGAATTTCTGTGTTGGAGCAGAGTGGATGAAATGGCTTCATGGTGTACAAAATGTTGAGTTAGCATAGTCATCAACTTTCCGTTGTGGGTTTCAAATTTATTTGGTGGAGCGCGTGTTTTAAATACGAGAGTAACGTAATAATTACGTTACTATAAATCTCGACCATTTGATAACCCTGCATGGGATTGAGAATACATATACTAGGACACTGTAGCATTCTGTAATTGCTATAGAAGGTTCATTGCGAATTTTGCTGAAATGGCGAACGATTTGAATAAATTATTGCAGAAGGGTCAGAAATTTAAATGGACAAAGCAATTCCAAAGATCGTTTGAAACACTCAAACATAAACTAGTGTGTCCACCGATTTTACAGTATCCTGATTTTGAGAAACCTTTTATATTTACAACTAATACTTCAGATTTTGCTGTGGGCGCTGTGTTGTCACGAGGAATCATAGGAGAGGACAAGCCAATATCATATGCAAGCCCTTTATTGAATATGTTTATTCAAAAACACCAGTGTTAGAAAAATAATTAATTGGTATACATTGGGGTATAACATTACAGGCCCGTGCGCAGGATTTTCCCCTGGAGGGGGGGTTTTCATCTACACTCATAAAAAAGTTAACCCTATAATGAGTTAAAATTAACTAAAATTTAGGAAACCAAATACATTTTTACTAATTATAAGTAGAATTTTGCTGAAATTTTCCTAAATCTAAGTGAATTTTTTCCTAAAACCAAGTAATTTTTTACTAAATTTAAGCAAAACTTTCCTAAATCTAAGTATTTTTTACTAAATTTAAGCAAAACTTTCCTAAAACTAAGTAAATTTTTACTATATCTTAGTAAAATTTTGCTGTAAATGTTGACTCAAATCAAGTAAATATTTTCTCAAACTGAGGACAATTTTGCTGATTTTTTTCCTCAAAACGAGTAAATTTTTACTTAAACTGAGAAAAATTTTACTTTATACAAGGAAAAAGGGTGAAATTAAAATAAGTTCAATTTAACTAAAAAATCAAACAAATAGTTTTGCGTCAGAGTATGCAAAACTGATACAAAAAATGACAAACTGAAATATTTCTTAAAAGTTTCATGATACCTCTGCCATAAGGAGTTGAGCTATTACTCCATGAATGTTGCGAAGGCAAGATAGACGCCTTCGCAGTGGTTGTTTAGAATAATTCATAAAGTATTTAAGAATTAAGTCTCCGCAAACGAACGAGAATTGCTTCTTAATTTAATATTCAAGAATTTTTTAACAATTTCAAATGTTTTTTATAAGTTCATTAATACTTAAATGTATGAAGAACTCGGCATAAATTTTAGTAAACATTTTAACTTAATTTTAGGAAAAAACACATTTTTAAGTTAAAATTTCCTAAATGGAATTTTTTCCATACCAAAAAAAAAATTCAGATATTTTTTCTCACTTAAAACCTTGGAAATATTCTTCCACATAAGTACGAAATTACTCAATTGTAATAATTTGTTATTAGATCCAAAGAAATGTTTTAAAGTAAATCTACTACCCTTTTTCTGGTAAATGAACTATTTACTATGGCTTTGAAAGAAGGAAACTTTACGTTAATTTTCCAGCTTTTTAGGAAATTTTTACTGGAGCGTTTGGAAACCACTCATATGTTATTGCCAGGATCTTCGAGAAATATTTTGATACATTCGTCCGACAGACATTGTCGGCAAAATTGCATTTCATCAATCCATCATCAGTACACTCAAAGGAATATGTCGGTAAAAAAAAGCTGAAAGTCTACTGAAAGAGCAGATTTTCTGCTGTTAAAAAAGACACAGCAGATTTGTATCTGCTGAGATGGTAAACAACTGTTTTCTGTTTTCAGCAATATATATGATACGCAGATTGTCCCAAGCTAATATAAAAGAAAATTCGAGATAAACTCGCTTATGAACGCTTATCTATTTTTATATTTTAATTAGCAACAGCCAATTTTAGCAGACTGCAAACTCTTTAGCAGTGTGAATGGTGATGTAAGATTGTAGAAAACTGCTGTTATGTCAAAAACAGCTGTAATAGCAGAAAAGTGTCTGTTGATAGGCAGCAGACTATCGCTGTTTTTATTAACAGACTTGTTCTCTAAGTGTAGAAGTTTTTTTAAATAGTTGCTTGAAATTACATACATACATATCGAGGGCTTATATTCATAAGTGGCTGTGAACAAAAACATAACTTTTCAGGAGAGCGAAAAACTTATTTTCTATTATAAATTATTAATCGTTCTTCTACAGTTTAATCTAAAAAGGATTACTAATTGTTTCGATTAAAAAGTTTTCGAATTTCCTACTATTCGCGGTTTCATGGTTCATAGCCACTTTTGTATGTTTAAAATTGAGCAATATGAATGTTGAAATAAGAATAAGATTTATTGTAAACTCCATAACTTTTTTCGTGAAATCTTGACAATGTTGTATAGAAAACGCATTTTCTGTGATGTATATAGCGAATGT
The DNA here is from genome assembly GCA_947397865.1 of Polietes domitor. Taxonomy (NCBI): domain Eukaryota; kingdom Metazoa; phylum Arthropoda; class Insecta; order Diptera; family Muscidae; genus Polietes; species Polietes domitor. Next base: position 105,513,847 of record OX377618.1, read on the forward strand.
AAAGATTCCATCGCATATTCCGATTAAATAAAAAAATTTGAAATGTTTCTTCAATATTATAATCTTAAATATGTATAAATTCAAATAACAAACACAGTTTTTTTGTATTCGATGAAATTCAAGAAGAAACAACTATAAATTTTAATTCCAAAAAACCAAATAATTGGTATTTTAGAGTTTCGTTTTCGTTCGTAGATCCAAATTGCTGAATTTGTTGTTTCTCTTTTGAATAATACTTGTTACATATACAAAAACTACTAAATCTGAAAAATATTTGACATAAGTGATAAGGAAAAATTAGTTTGTTTGCGGTAAACATGTCATCAGTTATTGTAAATGAACAAAGAGAAATAAGATTATGTATATCAAACAGTTTTCTTCGTTTGTCTAAATGGATTTGTATTATAATTGCACACTCCCAAAACATTGGAAGTAACAGAGACAGTTGTTGTTGCATCTGTGATGAAAATAGGTCACATCGGTTCAGATTTAGATACAGCTCCATAGAAATGTCCAATCGCAAATGTTACATCTTAGCGCTCTACAAGCATCAAGCAAATTATTTGCTTTTATTAAGAATATTTTAGATTTCATTATGATATCATAGTGATTCTTTTCTAAACTTTTTTAAAATTACTAAACGATTTTGTTATTAAATTTCCAAACTTTTATTGCAGTACACAATTAAAAGTTCATAAGATATAGCTCTAGTCGAATGTCAAGAAGTGGTATCGGTTAATAAAAATTAATAATTTCCGAACAATTTGGTGTCCATTAGCGAAATTATCACTACAGAATCTTTAAATTGGCACAATTCGTTTAGTTTGTTTGTATTTTTCATAACCTTTGTCCGAAATTCAAGAAAGTGTCCACGATTTTTTATGTAATTTACATGATTTTACTGCAAAATTACCATTTCAGACGAGTTATTTTAAAAAGACTTTAAAAATTCTTTATTTTATTGCTTCAGAAAGTCTAGAAGGTTTTAAAAAGTATATGTTCGAAACTTCTCTGGGGGGTTTGAACCCCCAAACCCCCCCCCCCCCCTGCGCACGGCCCTGTAACATTATTCCGACCGTACCTATATGGCAGGAAATTTATTGTTGTAACTGATCACCGTCCGCTAGACGCACTATTCAGACATAAGAACCCGAGTTCCAGATTAACAAGAATTAGATTGGAATTATAGATTATGATCTTGGCGGCCAATTGAGATAACACGGCCATTGAATTTGTCGAGCAAGTGGCACCGTCCTGTTGAAACCACATATCGTCCACATCCATATCTTCCAATTCGGGCCATAAAAAGTTCGTTATCATCTCACGATAGCGAAGACCATTCACAGTTACTGCCTGCCGGCCTCATTTTGGAAAAAATACGGCCCAATGATGCCGGCAGCCCATAAACCCCATAAACAGTCACTCTTTGTGGGTACATTGGTTTTTCGACAATCACTCTTGGATTATCATTGGCCCATATCATTGGTAAACCGTTTTTTTTGTGGTCGGTCTCGACCGGTTTTCCATTATGGGAAATAAATAATTTTTTTAGTGAGAATTTCGCTATAATATGTCACTTTTAATATAAAACGTGACCTCACGGGACGCTTTTGAACCATCTATCTGTCCAAATTGACATAGCACAATATGACAAATTTGTAGTAAAATCGTCTTGAGACTTTAGTCAAATTTTAGCTCAGTGCATGGTTGAAGACGGTTTTTCTGTTAGAACAAGGCTACTTCTATGATATTTATTATTAATTCTGTGGCTTTAGAATTCGCCATTATTTCTGCTTGAAACGCATTACATAAATTCATCTTTGATCATATTAGATTGCCTAATGTGATTGTTCTCTATTTAGTCTCCTGAACCGTTGCTCACATCAGTTTTAGATCGGTCTGTAAACACTGATATGAGGATTCTATCCAGACATTCATCACAATTGGGGGAGTCGACGACTATAACCACATTGCTTTTATTAAAATAGTTAAAATTCCAGGAAGTAAAACAACAATAATATATCATAAACGTCTCACTACGATCATGATCATAAAACTGGAATTAGCTATTTTCAACATCTAGTCAAAAAAATTAAGACTTAGGACTAAATGTTTTAGTAACATCAACCAATGATGTAGTCTTCATCATGGTGAAATATGGTAATAGCGACAGTCCAAAAACTATGGGAAGTGATAGTATTTTTCTGGTAGGTATTGCCGAGTAGAACAGGAATCTGTATTTGAAATTTGCCAGACACCCCCAACATCTTGAGTTATAACCTGTAACATTGTTGGATATCAACCGATTATAACTTTCTCTGCGGACTTGAAGAGAAGAAACCTGGAGCTTTCGATAGTATTTTCATTGGACTTCAATTCGTAAAATAATGAGAGATGTGAACTGAACTTCTACTCGACAACACCTAGCAGAAAAATACTATCACTTCCCAGGGATGATAAATGAGAGTGACCTAATGGTACAAAAGTCGTTCTAAAATGGTACTTTTCGACCCAATAGGTACCAATTTTAAAATTTGTTTAAATATACTAGTGGCAAAATAACAAATTTAAATACCAAAGCATTATTTTTTAAGTATTTATTAAAAACAAAAACAGGTACAGAAAATTGCCTCCTATATGATGGGATGCTGCGCACGATGTCAAATTTAAAATGTGACATATGCATCCGTTGCAAAATACATTTGAGCTCAACCTATATATTGGCGTTGCGCAGCTATATCGAAAGTGTGCACGACTTAAGTGCTGTTTACACTTTAAGATTTATTGTACAACTTGAAAATAGCTTGAACAGCGCTTTATGGAGAATTTTTACAAAGTGCAGAATATTTTCGTACAAAAGAACTGTTTGAAAAAAAGTACCAAATGTGTCGCGGGAGTACCACGGTACTTTAAGGTTTCAAAAAGTACCAACTTTATTATCCCTGTCACTTCCCAGAGTTTTCTACTTCATTCTTTTTTGTAGCACTGTTTAGTTTATCTGCAAATTCTCAGTTATGCCGTTACTTTAACACTGTATGTCAGAAAATATTGTATAAGTAGATGATCAGCTATGATTGGGATAATGAAGATGAAGTTTAATTTGAATTATATAAGTTTAATTTGAATTATCAATTTGACTAAGAATGCTTTGAACTTAATTTATATTCCAGTTATTGTAAAAAAAACTAAGAAAATATTGTAAATATGGGATATAAATCGTCTATAAAGCTGCGAAAATTTAATTAATGTATGTTAGTGAAGAATTGAAAAGTTTATATAAATATGGAGATAGATAGAATTAAAACTATTAACGAAATTAACCCCAATGTATTGAGCAAGAAGGTCCAACTATTGATTTTTTTATTTAAGAAAAATCCGAAAACCCGGTCCGACCGGTTTTTTCTAAAATTGAAAATCGGGCAACCGGTTTTTTAAAATCGCTGTTTTCGAAAAACCGGGGTTTTGATCACTCTACTCGTGTTTATGTTAGATAAGAGATAATGAAAGGAAATACGAAGGTGTTAAATCAGAATAAAAGCGAGAAGCATTGAAGACGTCAAAATTCTTCTATATAGCGATCCACAACGGATATTTAATGATGAACAGAAATCAAGATTAATCGAATTATATCACGATACAAAATTTTGGAGTGAGAACAACTTTATTGAAATTAAATCGGAAATATATATGGCAAAATATGTATAGAATAGTAAAAAGATATGTATCAATGTGTGATGTTTGTCAAAGGAATAAACATGTAAGATACACTAAAGAACCTTTGTATGTCACGGACACAACAACTAAGGGCTTAAGCACGGTGGTTATTGATACATTGGGACCATTACGTCCTTCAGGAAATTGTAGGTATAAATTGATGCAATATGAGGCAGGTCCGAAAGTGTGTCGGATATTTTGGAAGTAGCCAAAAGGTCTTCAAGAAGGCCTGCTAGTGGCCTTTAAATAGAAGGCAGGTCCGAATGTGAGTCGGATATTTTGGAAGGAGCCAAAAGGTCTTCAAGAAGGCATATGTTTAGAAGGCCTTGTCAATTCCACCACTGGGTATAAGTACGTTCGTGTGTGGACACAAACCTAAAATAAAATGTATAAATATACTTACGAAAAGGTGGTAGCTCACAGTATTGATAAAATCTTTGAAACTATGGAATAATGAGCTTATATCCTCGTTGAATTACACGAAGATCCTTAGTGTTAAGCATATGGAGCTCAATAGGGATTATCCGATAAAGGGCGCCTATAGACTTCCAATAAGGAATAAAAGGAATATGTATAGTCCAAAGAGATTCAATATATAAACTTTTTTTTTTATATATTCTTTATTTGCAATCTATTTACATAAAAAATATTAAGCAAATACCATAGCTACTTAAACATAACAGATTTGTTAATCTCCATCGAGCTTAACAAGTATATAAGTTATTACATTTTTAATACATGTTACTTAAGAAAGGGAAGGTCTAGAATGTGAGGTCTTTTTAGTCTTCTTAATTCGTCAGTATCATCTAAAAGCGTAATGGCCAGCACATTCGGATGATAACTCAGTCTATTGAGGTAGTTTGAGCTATATCGGGAAATCTCACTTTTAAGAGTAGGAACACCAAGATCTTTGTGTATATTTTTATTATTCATAAACCACGGAGCTTCAGAAATTAGTCTCAGAGTAAGAGATTGGTATCTCTGCAATATTTCTACATTAGAGTGACTGGCTGTTCCCCATAGTTCAATTCCATAAGTCCACACTGGCTTCAATATTGTTTTATAAAGTAGGACCTTGTTCTCTAATGCAAGTTCAGATTTTGGACCTAGGAGCCAATACATTTTTTTCGTCTTAAGTTTCAATTGATCCCTTTTTGATTCTATATGTTCTTTCCATGTCAATCGCTGATCTATGTGTAAACCCAAATATTTAACACAATCAGATGAGGGAATTCGGACTCCATTTAAAAACACTGGTGGACATTTATTCGTTCTTAATGTGTAGGTCACTTGGCATGATTTATCAGCATTAACTTTGATATTCCACCTCTTTAACCAAACTTCAGTTAAATCAAGTTGTTGTTGAACTATATTGGTGGCTTCAGTATGTTATTGGCTGGATGCTAATATTGCGGTGTCGTCTGCATATGTTGCTATTGTTACTTCATTGATTATTGGCATGTCAGAGGTGAAGATCGTATATAAAACAGGTCCCAATACACTGCCTTGAGGTACACCAGATTTTATGATACCTGTTTCGGAATCGTCATCATTGACGTTTACACAAAACTTTCTTTCATTCAAATACGATTTAATTAGCAGATAAAAAGGAGTAGGTAACATATTCTTAATCTTGTATAACAAGCCCTCGTGCCATACTCTATCAAAGGCTTGTTTGACATCTAAAAACACTGCCGAACAATATAGTTTGCTCTCCAATGAGTCTCTTATTTTTTTAACCACTCTATGACATTGCTCGGGTGTCCCATGACTAAGCCTAAACCCAAATTGGTGATCAGGAATAATGTTTAATGTTTCCAACACAGGAAGTAGTCTTTTTTTAAAGAGTCTCTCAAATAGTTTAGAAAAGATGGGTAGTAAACTTATAGGTCTGTATGAACTGATTTCATTTTCTTTTTTATTTGGTTTGAGGACCATTATGATTTTTGCGTACTTCCACTGAGTTGGGAAATGCGAAAGTCTTAAAGTTGAGTTAAACAGTAGAGTGAGATAAATGAATGCTTTTTTGGGTAGTGATTTAACCACTTTCGCATCTATGTAGTCATAGCCCGGAGACTTTTTAGAATTCAGTTTTCGGGCTTCATTTTCGACTTCACCAACAGTGAAATGCTTAATAGGTCGGCTCATTTGACAAGGTATATCAAGGAAATCTACTATTTCTTTTGTCTCAGATAATTCACAAAAATTAAAAGGAGTAAAAGTTTCTTCCAAGAAAGCTTTAAAAGCGTGTGCTTTACTCAAGTCAGATCTACACCAAGATCCAGCAGCATCTTTTATAGCAACGTTCCGTTTTTGAGGTCGTTTCAGGTACTTCGTTGCCCTCCATAGGTTGTAGTCCTTGTTGTTTCCTGGACATAATTGTTTTAAATATCTGCTGAATTTACCATTTTTGTAATCTTTAAGCATTTCTTTCAGATTATTAGCTGCTCTATTGAAATTGGTTTTGTCTTGTGGATTTCTAGTCCTTTGCCAGATTTTGCGTAAGCGTCTTTTCCTTCTAATAAACTCTCTTATTTCAGTGGATACTTGGAATCTCGTGATATCACTGTGTGTTTCTTGTGGAGTGGATAAATGTGATGCATCATGAATCACTTTCGTAAGATTTTCCACGGCAACATCTAATTCAGACCCGCTTTTGATTGGTATATTCAAGTTTAAATTATTCGAAATCCAAGATTGAAAAGAATGGATGTTTGTTTTAGATGTAATTAATTTGGTATTTGAAGTTCGCTTGCGGTGGGTAGTCTTATAACTAACTATAATAGAGCTGTGGTCGGAGCTGTCATCATTGGAAGTAATACTTAATGACGATTTAGGAATTCCAGAATATACTACAAAGTCCAGTAGATCAGGAATTTTTCTCGGATCACTGGGCCAATATGTGGGTCGGCCTGTTGAAATGGTATTATATCGGTTAGCAACAATACATTTGTACAGCTCCTTTCCTTTAGGATTTGATGTACGTGATCCCCACCACTGATGCTTAGCATTAAAGTCGCCACCAACAATAAATTTATTACCAAGACTTTTGAAAAACTGTTCGTACTGATCACATATTAATGTGAATCTAGGTGGGAAGTATATAGAATAAACTAATGTTTCGACGTTTTCGCACTCAATTTTTACACCAGCTGCTTGTAAAAATGGTTTAGATACGGCCTCTGCAACTTCATATTTAATATTATATTTTATAATTACGGCAGCACCACCGCGTGCAGTACCATTAGGATGATTTGCAGTAACTATGTCAAATCCCCTAATTCTACGGAAAGATTTATTCGTAAAGTGCGTCTCTGACACTAAAAGAATATCTATAAAATTATCATTGAGAAATACTTCTATTTCATTTAGATGATTTAGAAAACCATTGGCATTCCATATTGCTATAATTAAGTTTACTTGCATAATTTGTTCATTAACATTGACATCATATTCATCAATGTGTTTGTCAATTCGATTTGTTTAGCAAGCATAGCTTCGATCTTATCCAAAACGTTGTTCATTCCAGGTTGTTGTCCTCTGACTGCTTGGGAATACGTCCAATTGTTCGGATCTTGACTTTGTTGTATGTTGTTGGCTTGATTTGGTGGTGAAAAATTGTTATGTGTTACTTGACCAATATTGTTTGTGTTTGTTGTATAAGTTTTTGCACTTAGAAGCTTTTGATATGTACTGCAACCTTTATAGCTAGCAGTGTGAGCATTTGAGCAAAGAGCACACTTAGGAGGCATATCAGGAGTTTTTGTACATTCTGATGTAGGGTGACCTTGGCCACATTTTACGCACCTGAAATTTTTTTTGAGTAAGATTTAGTATGCCCGTAATCCTGACATCTAAAACACTGTACGATGTCATCGAATTTTTTGGGAGCCTCAACTTGTACGATAGCATTGTCAAACGACGTAATTTTAAATAAATCCTTATTATTATCATTGGGGTCTACATCTACAAAAAACATTGGAAGTGGTTGCTTTGAAACCCTGCTAATAATGTTTCTTACACATCTCACTTGGTGTCCCAAACTCAAAAGCATAGCTTTAATATCTGATATTGGAGTTGTGTGATGAACTCCCTTAAGAACTACCCTAAAGGCCCTTTCTTGTTTTAATTGAAACGTATGATAATTAATTTTAGCAGCATCTAAGTGATGTACTACTTTTCTATACGCATCAACTGTTTTTATCATAAGACGAACCTGTCCATCTCGTAGTGACTTAAAATTATAATCTATATTATTTATAACTTTATTTAGGTTGGTTACCATTTTTGCTATATCACCGACATGTGGCATGAAAATTGGTGGAGGTTTTGGAACTGCAGGTGAATGGTTGTCTTCCTCGTTTTCTTCTACTTCATTAATAGCAAGTGCGCCGTAACGATTGGATGTTGATGGTGAATTGTCGTGATGAGGCCTCTTCTGGCGAAAACTTGTTGGTGACCCTGTATTTTTTCGTTTTATGGGTACTTGCTGCCAACTACAGTCGACATCACTGCTGCTGTCGCTTAATTTCATATTTTCTGCTGATGCACAAGCACTAGTACTGATTTTGTTGTTCTCATCATCACTGCTGCTGTCGCTTAAATTCATATTTTCTACTGATGCACCAGCACTGGTACTGATTTTGTTGTTGTCGCTTAACATTCCGATTGTTTTTGTTTGTTTGTTGTTGTCAACAATGCGTGCACAAATAGTGCGTGCACGCACTGCGTTTGTTTGTTTAGTCGTTGAGCCGTTTATTACTTCTCGCTAATCCCTTTGTTATTGACAAAATTTGGACGTTTTTTTTTGTGAATATGTTTGTTGTTGTTTTTTGAAAGAATGCACAGAAGTTTTTTTGCGCGGAACACGTCTTGCATCGAACGCAGCAACACAGAAACTGCTATATATAAACTGACGATATGATTGAGCGCTTGGCAAGTGGAAAGATGGCCATGCATGATAACAAGGATCATAATCAAAGTAGTTTGCAGCTGAAGGACGTTTTACACACACAAATGTTATCCTCTAATTTCAAATATTTTTTTAATCAAATAATTGAATACAAAATGCAATTTATGTCCTTTTTTAAAAAGTGGAGCTTCAACTTTTAATATTCAGCATGAGTTTTCCGGTATTTTGGAATCAATTTGTAAATTCGAGACAGTGCTGTAGGCAAAGAAGCATTTTTTTCACTAAAGCAGCACCATGTTGTTTTTGTGATTATTGGCCTCCGAGACGTCATTCGATGCAAAATATAAATAAAATTTTCAAGTTGTATGGCTGTTACTATCGTTGGAACAAAATTCGAAAATAACAAAAAAACAACTATATATACAACAATAATTTTTTCCCGACGGCGGTTTATTCACATGTTTGAATTTTTACAAATTTTTTATGCTCGATATTGGTGCATTCATATGTATACGCATGTGGTCACTAAAAAGAAATAATTTGAATCTTCGTCAACAAGGTATGTTGACGAAATCAGTATGATTTGAGTATGCTTATATTTTTTAGTTTTTTCCTCTCGGAACGTTTATTATTGTTATGCTCGATTTTATAAACCCAAATCCATTGTGACGAAAAAGAAATAACAATTCTTTGATTTTGTGTTTACATTGAATTGCGATAGTTCATATTAATCGTAGGGTTTGGGGTCCGGGAATTCCCGAATAGTCCAATTTATTCCGGGAATTCCCGGGAAAAATTTTTCAATTTCCCGGGAATACGGGAAATATTAAAAAAATAATGTATTTATTATGTTGATCAATAATTCAACGTTACTATATAAATTGGAATTTTTAGATCTATTTCAAATTCATATATGTATTTACATTACTGACAATAATAAGTATTTGTTGAGTATTTGTTTATATTATATTACTACAAACAAAACTTTTTTATGCGAAACCCAGCTATTTATATTTATTGTGAAATAAAAATATTATGTCGACAATACTATGGCTTACATAATGTAAATTTTCTTGTTTTCCTAGAAGAATCGAGGTGAACATATTCTTCAAGAACAATTTACTTTACATATATTCGTCGTTCCGAAGTTATCTTCACGTATATCCAAAATTTTTTTTTGGGAAATTGACTTTTAAGTTTCAAACTCTTATAGAAAAAAAGTGGCGCGAAAAAAGTTGCCTAATATTTTTGTTAGGCGTAGTGCTTGCAATTCTGCGTCGATTTTGTGAAAAATATTCAAGGTTGTAGAAGAAAGTTTTTAAGTTACAACCATTTTTACCTATATAAAAAATTACTTTTTGTTGTATACGCCACCTTTTGCGAAATATTTCTTTTTATGGCGCATACGTGAAAATAATCCGTAAAAGCCATACTATTTTTTTGTGATAAACTAACCACTACCTCGTTAGTTGAAGGTCAAATAATTATCATTTCAGCTCTTATTTAACATTATTATATCTATTCTCAAGGAGAAGAAAAAGAGAGGACTATTCGTGGTCTTTTTTCTACTTCAATTTCCAATTGCCATCTCTTCATTTTGGAAAACAATTTGCTTTCTTTGTTTTAATTTATCTTTCTTCTATGCCATAAGTAGCGTAGCTAACTATTGATGTGGTACTCAAGTTTTTTACGAAGACCATTAATTCTTGTTTGTCCAAATTTCGTTTGAATGCACTCTCAACTCCCTTTTACACTACGCCTTTTAAGTTTGTATGTATGCATTAAAAATAAACAAAAGAGAAATTAAAAAATAGATCATTTGACTTACAGTCAGTTTTTCTTATGGTGAGTGCAGTTTGCACGAGTTTGGTGCGTTTTATTTTTTTGCTTAATTTGTTTTTAATATTCAAGGTGAACTAAAAAAATAATTGAAATGTCTAAAAAAAGTTCAAGAATACAAGTGCAAGTCAAGGAATCTACTTCAATGGGTATGAAATATTTAAAACTGTACACAGTTAAATGAAACTTAAATTTGTTTTTCTACAGAATCTGATCCGTTCGATTCTGATGACTCTATTTATGATTGTGACTATATCCCTACCAAAAAGTCGAGGCAGATGGAAAATGGTATATTATTTTTAATTCAATTGAAAGTGTGTGTTAAGATATCTTTTCTATCTGTAGAGTCTGAAAGTGAATATTCTTCGTCTTTGAGCAGTAACGACTTTTTCACCTGGCCTGCAGCAGCTACTACTGCTTCAGAAAATACTGACAATTTCAATTCTGATGCCATTTTATCAAAAGAAACCCATTCCAATAATGATACTCAACCACTGACAGATGATCTTCCTAATGGTACTTTAATGTTAATTTCATATTAATAAAACTATTAATAATAATTTGCTTTACAGATTCAACCGTGTCAAGTCAAAATGATTTGTCTCCGCCGTTTAATTCAGGCAAACCTAAAAATACTCGTAAAAGAAAAATTAATGTCCCCCAAAGGAAACAAAATAAACGTAAAAACAAAAGACAGCACGGCGAAGAGTACATTACAACAAACGGTACAATAAAAGAGGCTAAAACCATGAAGCCCCCCTGTGAGTCTAAATGTCACTTGGATTGTACCAAAAATTTTTCCGAAATTGTACGGAAACAAATTTTCGAGACTTTTTGGTCATTAGACGATAGTCAGAAAGGAGCATTTTATGATAAATTTATAACAAGAACATTAGTTAAGAGGCGAAGGGCTGCGAGTAAAAGGAAGGCATACACCTTTTCATACTATTTTGAAAAAGACGATTTAAAAGTTAAAGTATGTAAGACCTTTTTTTTGAATACTATTGCAGTATCCGATAGCCGGGCTTATTACCATTTTAAGTATCATTCTGATGAAAAAACAGGGATACCGAAAGATTCACGACATGGAAAGCATACGAAGCACTGTTTAGGAGAAAAATGCTTAAAAAATGTTCAGGACTTCATTGAGAGCTTTCCCACAGTAGATTCTCATTATTGCAGAGCAACCACTTCAAAACAGTATTTAGAAGAGGGCCTAAGTGTTAGTAAAATGTACCGAATGTTCGAAGAGAAATTTCCCACTGATAAAGTGTCTTTGACAACATTTACAAAAATTTTTAACACTAAATTTAATTTAGGTTTTTATAGACCAAAAAAGGATCAGTGCGACAAATGTTATTTGTATAAAAATCATAAAAATTCCAATAGAATTAGTGAACATGAAAATATCATGTACGAAAAGCACATAGAAGAGAATCGCAGTTGCAAAAGTGAACGCGATACAGATAGACAGTTGGTATCGAATAACACAATTGTGGTGTGCTTCGATTTGCAAAGCACTTTTAATCTTCCAAAGGGATTTTCTTCCACATTTTATTATAAAAGAAAACTCTCCGTTTTCAATATGACAGCGACTGTATGTGCTCAGAAAGCAAATGAAAAGAATACGACTTATTGTGCTATTTGGAGTGAAGCACATAGTGGTCGCTCTGGAAATGATATTGCTAGTACTGTCATTAAAATTTTGGAACAAATTTTGCAGGATTTTAATAATATTGAGCACATCATTTTGTGGAGTGACTCCTGTGTGCCGCAAAATAAAAATAAAATATTTTCGTCTGCTATCCTTCATTTTTATATAGAACAAACAATGTGAAAACAATCGTTCAAAAATTTTCAGAACCAGGTCATTCTCAAATTCAGGAGATTGACGCAGTCCATAGTGCAATAGACCGGTTCCTAAAATTAAAAGAAATTTACAGTCCATTAGATTTAATAACAAAATTAAAAAACTATCCATCCAAAAACTTTGCGCTAAAAGTGATAGAAATGATTCCGACCGATTTCAAAGTTTATTCGTGTTTAGCAAATCAATTAAATTTTCAAAAAGTTCCATTCAGTAAAATTAAATCAATTAAATATAATAAATACAATTTATTTTCTCTGCAATATAAAACGTCTGCAAGTGAACGCAACTTTCAAACATCAAGCCTACGAAAACAAGCGAGAAAGGGAGTCATTGCAACTTCAGAAACCATTTTTGAAAAAGAACTTAATACATGTACAAAGATAAACATAAATCCAGACAACAAGAAAGATATTGAAAGCCTCTATGTTTTCCTTCCAGAAAATCATGTGAGATTCTTTTCAGATTTATTAATGTAAATTTGTGTATACATTCAGCTAAATTTTCTAAACTAAATTTAAGCTCGAGTGGTACATAGATATATTTGATATTTTTGTGTTAATACTAGTATTATGTTTTCATGTTAAAAATGTTTATAAGAAAAAAGTTTTACTTTCGGTTTCAATAAAATGCATATAAGAAAACCAGTTCTAAATCCTTTTATCTTCCAATATACATCTATATTAATAAAAACAAAACCCTATTAACTTTATCCGAAAATATTATAGAAATATGGGACAAAAACAATATGTATACACATATAAATATTGTGATAATTTTTTTCCAAATATTTTTTTGGCACATACGTCATGATAACAATTTTTTTTTTTAATTCATAAATTTCATATATTTTTTATTATATATCCACACAAATGGTTCATACGGTAACATAACTCGTTAAATTTTTAGCAAAACTGGATATACAACAAAATGACACTATAATATCTCAGGAACCGTAAGAGATACGGACCTGGAGACTGGACAGATCGATAGCTCTCAAAAAATTATACCAGGAAGTGGTATTATCTCATTTTTTTTGATTTTGTGATATACGTTAAGATAACTTCGGAACGACGATATAGCCAGAATGAAATGGTCTAAAAATAGGAATACAATAAAAATTGTTCGCCTGGAAACTTTCAAGAGAACGGTGTATTTCAATGGCCATTTGTAAGAATTCATGACTGGACTATTTCAATATTTTTATTATTTATGAATTTATTAAATTAATTTGTTATGTTTCTATTTAAAGTTTAGAATATTCCCCCCTGTTTCTATAAAATATTTTTGTCTCCAGACGAACGAATATTCTAAATTAAATGTGTCATAACATTCTCCGTCATATGAGTTATTTGTTTCCTTAACCGTTTTCAATTTTGAATCTAGTGTAGGTGTCAGTCACTTCTACATGCGATATAAATGTCCAATTCTGACGATAAGTCTACACCTTTTCAAATTTATAATGAGAAAATGTAATTTATAATCAGAATATGTAAGTTCATGATGAGAAATGTAAATTCATAACAGGAAATGTAAATTCATAATAGGAGCATGATAATTCACAATCTGCACTCTAAGTTCGTAATGTGAAATGTATATTCATATTGAGAAATATAAAATCATAATAAGAACATACAAATTGATAATAAATACAAAATGAGAATATATATAAATATATAAATACAAAATGAGAAAATCCAAATTGATAATGGGAAAATATAAATTCTTATTCAGGAATATATATTCATAAAATATAAATTCATAATCAGGAACTGTAAAATTTATAATCGAAGCTACATACATACATTTTTCTATGGATATTTTCGTAGAAACAAATATTTTATCAATGTTCTCATTATAAATTTACATTTTTTATGATTTTATATTTGTTCATTATGAATTCATATTTTCTGAATATGCAAACGTATTTTCTGATTATGAATTTGGATTTTCTGATTACAAACTTGTATATTTCATTATGAAATGGTAAATTAAATTAAATTAACAATTTTCATTATGAATTTATATTTCTCATTATGAATTAACATGTTCCTATTATAAATTTACATCACCCATTATGAATTTATATGTTCCTAATATGAATTTACATTTCTCAATATAAATTTGTATGTTCCGAATATAATCTTGAAAAGGTGTAAAGTAAAATGAAAAATAATTTGTAAAACATTTTGACAATAACATTCGTTTTTAAATTGTAATATGACAGTATTGATAATATACACACCAGTTATTAAATGTTGATATTTTAAACCATATTGGACATACCTAGAAATAAATTAATTTTTCCCGGGATTCCCGGGAATGAAATTTTTCATTCCCGTTTTCCCGGGAAATGAAAAAAGTCCGGGTAACCCCAAACCCTAATTAATCGTCATATCAAAAACGATTTTACGATCAGAACGCATTCATACGCTACCCGCATCACGTTTTGTTACAACCTTTTAAAAAGTTCTTAAAAAACAAGTGTTTACATTGAACGGCGATTTATCGTTATTGAAAAAGTACAAATAATTTTTTAAAAAGTTTTTCGATAATCTTGTGATGACATTGTTTTGTGCGTACTAAAGTGAGATAAGTGTTAAACATAAATAAATAATTAATTTTTCTAAAAAATAAAATGGAATCGCACCAACATATCTGTAAAGTGTTCAACAATAGCTTCAACACAAAATGGAGCTATAAATGTCATATGCAAA
Source organism: Polietes domitor (assembly GCA_947397865.1). Lineage (NCBI taxonomy): Eukaryota > Metazoa > Arthropoda > Insecta > Diptera > Muscidae > Polietes > Polietes domitor. The sequence goes on from OX377618.1 coordinate 105,528,896, forward strand.
GTCATCTGACTTGCATTGTGTGTTCAAAAAGTTTTTGTAATAAAAACGAATTTAAGAAACATCAAATGAATCATCCAGAGTTGCATAACGTACCAATCTATCAGCAATACCCATACCCCAACCGATATCTGCAATATGGGTACCGACTGACACAACAACAATGGGCAAACCCCCAACAACAATATCCATACTCCAAGATATCTGCAAGATGGGTACCAACAGCCACAACAACAATAGACAAACTCCCACATCAACAACAACATTACATTACAATCCCCAAAAGAAAGGCTTGTCTAAATATAAATAACGATGATATGTTCTGTTTCAAATGGTGTATAATAGCAGCTGTGGTCAAACAATAGAAGAATTCACGCTATTTACCCTACAGCATTGATGCTATTGGTTCAGATGTTATTGCATTACGATATGATATGATATTTAAAAGTTTATTTTTTTTATTTTTGCAATTATTTGACCAATTAGTGTTTATTGTCGTGCTGTTCCAGTATCGATTATTTTATACTATATTAGCCAAAATATGACGAAATATTAAATGTAAGTGTAATTTTCATTTGGTGTAAAACTATCAAAGTTGTTAAGAAACTTCCTCCTGTATATTTGCATGTCGATGCCAGAAAAAATCCATCCCTGAAGATGTTGGAAAATACCAACGAAACGAATGATGTAAAAAAATGGAATAAATAATCTTTTATTTACATACAACAGACCTTGAAAGCCCATCTAGGAAAATTCTAGAAATTAAAAATAAAAACTAAACCAAAGGTCGACAAATAATTTTAATTGTTTAAATTTTCCATTGTCGGTCAAACAAATTAAAATCTTTGAAACAAATAACCGAAACATCAGCATTAATGTGTTTGGTTGGCATGATGATAAAGGGGAAGTTGTTGAACCATATAAATAAATAGAGGAAGAGAAACCAGTCCATATAAATTTATTGCCGTCGGAAAAGAATGGACTATACCACGGTATTTTGGTTAATGACATTTCAAGGTATTATATTTAAATACATTTTTTTAGTATTCCGCTAATTGTATTTTTTCTTTACAGACTTTTAAAACGTCAACTTACAAGTCACTGCGAAAAACTTTTGCTTTGTAATGGATGCTTGCAATATACACATTTGGAGTACATGGCGAGAAGACACAAACTAGAATGCAATAAGATTGTAACAGAAATGCCACTTTCAGAAAAGGCGGTTTTACAGTTCACGCAGTATAAAAGGATGCTTGATGTCCCAGTTACATTCTATGCGGACTTTGAGTGTATTCTTGAAAGTATATATGAAGGAGCAAAGTATATATGAGGAGTACACTAAAGAGTGTAGCCTTTAGCTATTACATTAAGTGTAGCTTTAAAACAGCTAAGATAAGTTTAAAATATATACAGGGATGGACGCTAGCGAAAAATTTGTAAATTATCTGTATGAAGATTGCACACAATTTTTTTACAGCTATTTAAAATTTAAATGTAAAAAAATGTATGAATAAATTAATACCCAAACAAATTTCATATTTGCAATAAGTACAGGATCGTCTGCCAGGTAATTATACACAACGAATGCAATTTACATCACCGTGTGCCTAATTTTGTACCATTTTTTCCATGCCTTATATAAGGTTACTTTCTATATATGTTTGTGTGCCACAAAATTTGAAATCAATTTTTGAAAGCTTTTTTCTCAACCAATTTTGCTCAAATTTTGCACACTTAATCATTTTCGATGACAATACAAGGAAATGGAAAAATTTGACCAATTGGACAAAGGGGCGTGGCACCTCCCATACAAAGTTAAAACCTATTATTGAATATTGTCAGTTCTATGACACCTAGAGTGCTGAAATTTTGTGTAAGTGCATCTAGCATCAATGTGCATAGCTGTGCCAAAAATGGGCGGTATTGGAAAAGTGGGCGTGGAACCTCCCATACGAAGTTAAAACCTATTATTGAATATTGTCAGTTCTATGACACCTAGAATGCTGAAATTTTGTGTAAGTGCATCTAGCATCAATTCGCATAGTTGTGCCAAAAATGGGCGGTATTGGAAAAGTGGGCGTGGCATCTCCCATACGAAGTTAAAACCTATTATTGAATATTGTCAGTTCTATGACACCTAGAGTGCTGAAATTTTGTGTAAGTGCATATACCATCAATGTGCATAGTTGTGCCAAAAAGGGGCGGTATTGGAAAATATAACAATAAGTACAGGATCGTCTGCCAGGTAATTATACACAACGAATGCAATTTACATCACCGTGTGCCTAATTTTGTACCATTTTTTCCATGCTTTATATAAGGTTACTTTCTATATATGTTTGTGTGCCACAAAATTTGAAATCAATTTTTGAAAGCTTTTTTCTCAACCAATTTTGCTCAAATTTTGCACACTTAATCATTTTCGATGACAATACAAGGAAATGGAAAAATTTGACCAATTGGACAAAGGGGCGTGGAACCTCCCATACGAAGTTAAAACCTATTATTGAATATTGTCAGTTCTATGACACCTAGAGTGCTGAAATTTTGTGTAAGTGCATCTAGCATCAATTCGCATAGTTGTGCCAAAAATGGGAGGTATTGGAAAAGTGGGCGTGGCATCTCCCATACGAAGTTAAAACCTATTATTGAATATTGTCAGTTCTATGACACCTAGAGTGCTGAAATTTTGTGTAAGTGCACCTAGCATCAATTCGCATAGTTGTGCCAAAAAGGGGCGGTATTGGAAAAGTGGGCGTGGCACCTCCCATACGAAGTTAAAACCTATTATTGAATATTGTCAGTTCTATGACACCTAGAGTGCTGAAATTTTGTGTAAGTGCATCTAGCATCAATTCGCATAGTTGTGCCAGAAATGGGCGGTATTGGAAAAGTGGGCGTGGCACCTCCCATACGAAGTTAAAACCTATTATTGAATATAGTCAGTTCTATGACACCTAGAGTGCTGTAATTTTGTGTAAGTGCATCTAGCATCAATGTGCATAGTTGTGCCAAAAATGGGCGGTATTGGAAAAGTGGGCGTGGCACCTCCCATACGAAGTTAAAACCTATTATTGAATATTGTCAGTTATATGACACCTAGAGTGCTGAAATTTTGTGTAAGTGCATCTACCATCAATGTGCGTAGTTCTGCCAAAAATGGGCGGTATTGGAATAGTGGGCGTACCACCTCCCATACGAAGTTAAAACATATTATCGAATAGTGTCAGTTCTATGACACGTATAGTGCTCAAATTTTGTGTAAGTGCATCTAGCATCAATGTGCGTAGTTGCGCCTAAAATGGGCGGTAATGCAAAAGTGGGCGTGGTACCTCCCATACAAACCACAAATTAAAAATCTATTATTTCTGCTCCTGATAACGCAGTAATTTTTCCTTCTACAAAAGATAACTAAAAAAGAATTTCTAGGCCCAATAGAATTCTGCTTGCATAAAGCATGGATTTGAAAAAAAAAATTTTTTTGATTTACTAGTTTCATTACTTTTCTTTTTCCGATTGTCACATTTTTGTTAAAGAATTGGCTAACATTTCAGGAATTATAAAAGTGCTTCCATTAAGCAAGGTAATCTCTCAGATGATGAATTTCATATCGTTAAGTCACAGTTCACAGACATAAATAAATGTATTCTCATGAAAAGAAAAAGAGTTTTACTTATGAATATTAAAATTCTGTTGTTTGTATGATCGTTTAGATGACGAAGAACTTCCTCCTCAAGATGCATTTTTCAATACTGTCACTAACAAAATTTGTTCTGCAACAGATTATGCCCATGCTAAAAAAGTATTGGAAAGTTTCAATTGCAGTACTTTGCGCAATTATATGCAATTATATTTAGAAATAGACTTGATTTTGCTCACCGACGTTTTTGAAAACTTTCGAAAATTTTGCAAAAATATAGCTTAGATCCGTTCTATTCGTTTTGATTGCTATTATGCTGTCCCTGGCCTGTCTTGGAATACATGTTTAAATTTACTGGTGTCAATTTGCAGCTTCTAATCCATATTGACATGTATAATTTTTACAAAAGAAGCATTCGAGGAGGTCTTGTCCAATGTTCTAAGAGATATTCAAAAGCGAATAATTTATACATGAAAGATTTTGACTCTAGCAAACCGGTAATGATAACAATCTTTAAGGATGGGCTATGTCTCAAAGTCTACATATAAATAATTTTAAATGCTTGGAAGGGAAAGATTTTGAATAAATTTGTAGTAAGGAAAATATAGAAAAAATTACAGACTATTTATCAACTGGATTTATTTTTAAAGTTGATTTAGAATATCCTGACGAACTACATGACCTGAACAACGACTTACCATTTTGGACAGAAAACAAATGCCCCTAGCGTATCCAAATGCAAAAAGTTAATTGCAGATTTCAGCTCAAAGCTATTTTATCCCATTCATAATAGAGTTGCTTGGCAAATGGCTTAATTCTGAAAAAAGTTCACCGAATTCTCTTGTTTAATCAGGAACCATGGTTAAAAGTGTATATTGTTGAAAATACTAAACATAGAATGGCAGCAAAGAATAATTTTAAAATAGATTTCATTAAATTACTTAACAATTCTGTCTATCGAAAAACCATGGAGAATGTGGACAAGAGGAAAGACGTACGTCTAGCAACAAATTGGCAACGAACTAATAAAAATCATATCGGAGCCCAAGATTGGATAGCAAAAACATACTTCCATAGCGCAGCATATTTTTCCAATGATATGGTAGCAATACAAATGAAAACATGTATGAAGGCGTTAAGTTCGGCCGGGCCAAATCTAATATATCCTCCACCACGGAGTGCATTCCACAGTATTACCAGCAGATTAAAGGATGTCGACTTTACATAGAAGTACAGTATGTATAGTAGTACATATTATGAAAATTTTTATATTTTTAAGCACATTACTATATTTGTTTACTATTTCAAACTATAATGTATACTTATGCGCACTGTTTAAAATCTACTACTATATATAAATACAATGCTGTAATTGTGAAAGTGAACATGCCTAAATATTAGGTGATTGTCTCTCGCCATTGGGGAGAAGCATTTTCAGATACAGACAAAGTGACTGTATTATTTTTATAAGAAAAGTACACATTTTAAAGATATCCAAATTTGGAAACAAAAACCTTTTTGTTTCGAGTCTTCATAGCCAGAATGTAGAAACCGAATTTCTTGATTTCAACTTCAGCGGTTTGGTAGATCCCATTTTTATCCCTCTTTATAATTGAAAAAGTACGAATTTCGAAAAATCCGCCTATTTTACGTGTCTATGCAATAATGATTCTAGCTGTTGTCGTATCATTGGTACCATATTTTATCCCTTTTTGCCCCATTTCGCCCGCTACAATTTTTATTTTCTTTGTGGTGCTTCCAACCTACAAGCAACAAAATAAAGTACGAATTTGAATAAAAAATTTATTTTACGTGGCTATGCTGTCAGAGGAATGTATACACCGAATTCCATGATTCTATCTGCGGCCATTTTGTTGGCACCATTTTTATCACCTTTTTCCCATCTTACCCCTTAAAAGTTGGCCTTTCGAAAATCTATGTATTTAACGTGTCTATGCAATTAGATGTACACATCAAATTTCATCATTCTTTAGTTGGTACCATTTTTATCCCTCTGCTCCCATTGAATCCCTTGAAAGTACGAATTTTGAAAAACCTTTTTATTTTTCGTGTCTACACTGAAAGAATTTTCCTTCAAAATATTTATGAAGGTTTTTCATAAATTTAGTGATTTTTTCTTAATATGTATGAAAAATTCATAAATAACATGGAATTTTTATGACAAAAATTCTTCGAATGAAGAACTGTATTTCATAGTTTCTAAGAAATGTTTCATAAATTCTATAAAACTTTTCATTGATTTGTGCTTTATAAAACATGTTTCATACATTTTATGAAATGCTTCTTTGGCGAATTTTTAATGAAAATTTTCACTGAGGTTAAGACAAAATCGTATCATATTATGAAGATAATTTTGTCAGTGTACTCATGGTTCTAGCTGCATACATTTGTTTGGTACAATGTGTAACCCCTTTTTCAATTTTACACCCTAAAAGTACGAATTTCGAAAAATTCCTTTATTTTATGTGTCTACGCAATCAGAGGAATATATACATCGAATTTCATTATTATAGGTACAGCCGTTTGATTGGTACTATTTTTAACCCTCTATCCCCATTTAACCCCTTAAAAGTACGAATTTAGAAAAAAGTCTTTTATATTATGTATCTACTCTATTAGAGGAATGTACACGCCAAATTTCATGTGTCTATCTGTTGTCGTTTGATAGATACCATTTTTATCCCTTTTCGCCCCCTACAAATAAAAATCACTCTATGGAGCCCTTTTCTGCTATAAAGGGAATGCGCATTGCAAATGTCAAGTAATTACAAGCTAATATGTTCAAAAAATTTGCTGAAATTCTCTAAATATTAGGGATATTTTAAGTCCTTGTGAGGGCAATTTTTTCCTTCTGGGCCGATTTCGCCCACTTTCAACCCCAACAGATCTGTAATCATACGACACATTTAGGAAAAATTTGAACCTCCTAGCTCATTTCGTTCGGAAGCTAGAGTGCTTTCAACAGACAGACAGACGGACATGGCTATATCGTCTTAGAATTTTACCATGACCCAGAATATATCTACTTTATGGGGTCTCCGGTGAATATTTTAAGTTGTTACAAACGGAATGACAAAGTGAATATACCCCCATCCTTAGGTGGAGGGTAAACAAATAAAAACCGTTTACAACAAACCTATATATTTAGGGGTTTGTATTTTGGACTTATCTAAGTATAAAATGTATGATTTTCTTTATGGTTTTACGCAGCCCAAATTTGGTGACCAGTTGGCTCTAAATTATATGGACACAGACTACTTTATGTATGCAATATATGAAGAAGACTTTTATTCAGAAATTAGCAGAGTAGAAATTGAAAAATATTTTGATACGTCTGACTATCCAAAAATAATAGAATTAAAATACCGCAATTGAATACAAAATTATTGGGTATATTTAAAGATGAGAATTGTGGGAAGATTATGACCGAATTTGTTGGACTTCGGTCAAAAATGTACTCCTTTACAACTGAGAATGGTGATGAAATAAAAGAAATCAATGACGAAATGAAATGATGACGATTGTTAATTCATAATAATGATGTTTAACGTTTTCATAAATATTGTATACACTTTTCATACTATTCAATAAAGAAACAATTTGGTTGTTGTCAAAAAATATAAAAAAAATATTTTATTTATTAAATTCTTAAATCTTGAAAATTCATATAATTCATATAATAATATTCCAGTCTATGGTGTGTAATCTAATAAACAATCATTTAGTATTTTAGTGATTTTCCGGTTTCAAACTAAATTTGTACGTCAATGGGTCCACTCTTTATCAATTCGTTTTGATTGCTAACATCAATTACAGCTTTCGTAGTCTCCTTAAAATGTTCACATGTTATGAGTATTTGCGGGTTTCTCATCTAATAGCATATAGAACGACATAGCGATTATGGTCGAAATTTAAGTTCAGATCATCATAAATTTAAATACATTTTAATGTTTATACACTCCACGAGAGTATTATGTCTTTGTGCATTTGTTTGTGACACCCAAAAGGAAGCGAGATAGACCCATTGTTAATAATACCGATCGACTTAGAATCACTTTTTGAATCGACTTAGGAATGTCCGTCTGTCCATCTATTCTTGTAATCGGAGTACAGGTCGCAATTGTAGCCAGAGTCAAATGAAACTTTGCACAACGAAGTTTTTCGGGATAAGGACGAACACTATTTAATTTGAATCGGTTCAGATTTAGAAATAGCCCCCATACGAATTTCACTCCCGATTTGACTCTTTTCACTCTAGATACCTCACATTTTAACAGATGTTCTTTTAAAATGACGAAACATCTTATATTTCAACTAGAAACAGCTGTGGTTAAAATAGGTCAGATCGGTTCAGATTTATATATAGCTCCCATTAAAATTTCGCTCCCGATTTTACTTTTTCTGCTATAGAAACTACATATTTTGACAGATCTTCTTTAAATTTGGCAAAAGATCTTATATTTCAACTAGAAACATCCATGGTAAAAATGGGTTAGATCGGTTCATACAAAAATCCCGTTTTCACTTTTTACCGAATTGAATTGTATTCGAATAGAAAGTGGAGTGTATCATATAGTCGGCCGCGCCCGACTTTAGTTTTTAAATTACATTTACATTTTAATTCTACCTGGAAAGTTGGGTTGAAATGGCAATCCTATTGGTAGTCCATCCTTTGTAGTTTTCATAATCTTTATCTTAGATGAATCCGACAGATTTACATGCGGAATTCTCCAGATTATATTTGTAATCGATAAATTCAATGTTTCGTTTTCATCAGTTGAATAAAATGTGTTGGCATCGCATGAGCTTCGAAGGAGAATAAGATCGTACTTACTATTCAGAATCACCTTCTTATAGCTGTCAGCAAAACCAAGTAGTAGATGTAGGGGGACGTAAAAATTAAATGCACCTATCGGTAAATATTTACCATTATTCCATCCAGCATTCCTCATCATATTGCTTTCAAAGTCATTTAAGGACACATAATTCATTATCGTACTCGATATACCCAAAGAGCGAGTTCGATCAATTTCAATACAACGCTATATATATATAACTTTCGGAGGGTAGGACATATAAGTCTTGATTTTGTATTGTTATTCGTATTTCATCATTATTTTTAAACGATTGGATGTAGGGCACATAAATATGATAGTCTTTTTATTATATTATCAACAGCCTTTCCAAAACATTCAGTACGACATTATTTTTTAACTTTAGATTTAGTGATTGCATTTTTTATTTTCGTGTGTTATGGATGGTCTTTTAGGCTTGACTGTTTGGTTGCGAATGTTGAATGTCCTTTCTGGAGTACTATATTTATTATCCTTCCTAATCAACAATCCAAGTGGTAATAGAACTTATTTCTTTGACGTTTGCCGGTAAATAGATTAATGTTTTTGGCATTTCGTCTAGTTTATATCTTGGAGGAACGTTTATTGTTAATTCGTGAACAGTATGTGCAAGCATATTATTCATATATGTACCTGTAGTAATTTTACATTGTATCTGTATAACATTGACTTTTAAAATGTTAACAGTTTGATTGTAAACATGTTTATTTTCTGCTTTAAATTTCCGTTCATTGAAACCAAACAACTTTCCTATTGAACGTTCTTGATTGAAGAAGATTCTATCGTGAGAAAAGTGTATTTCGGTTTGTAGAGTATTATTTTTCGCTGATATGTCAATGTATACCGTATTCAATAAAGTTTTCTTATTCGTAGAGTTTACATTGTTTGTAGCCACTCTGATTATTGCTTTATAATTTTCCATCAATTTATTATAAATGTCAATCCAGTGGTATGTACCATTATTAATAAATTCTTTCCACATCATTCTCTTCAGATTTCTATTAAAACGTTCAACAATAGAAGCTTTCATTATATATATATATATATATATATATATATATATATATATATATATATATATATATATATATATATATATATATATCTGTAACTTTTATTAAAAGTTGAATAACTCTCCATTTCCACCAAATCTGCTTGCCATAAGTCATCAATACCTTTCATCACAACTCTTCTACGCTGAAAAATTTTCAGAGCTTGAGAATGCCGATCTGCTTTCCATCTTCTTTGTTAAGTAAGTTATTTGCAGACATAACATCACATATATCCAATAACAACAAAAACTTCAGTGGTAATAACCCGTCTTAGTTGATCTTGTCCACTTTCGATTTGCGTCTGTAGGTAAACTGACTGCGTCTGCTTCCCCTGTCGGTGGTGCCAAATTTTTGATTCATTTATTTTGGACGTTAAAGTTGTTATCTTTGTCCACATTGATTCCCAAAAATTTCGGTACATTTTTCTTTGGAATATCTATTTTATATTTTTCCTTAGAATAGTGCCCGAACTTGTCCGAACACTCATATAACGATTGATAGTTTTCTATCAGTGTTATTAAATAATATTAGCTTCTCTCAATTTTTCAATTATAGATAAAATATCACTGTTTTGATTACTATGTCGAGCATTTTGTGATGCTACTAATAGCTTTAATCGCTCTACCAATTCGTTGGAATCCTCCCAGTATATATAGTTAGGTTTCTCGAGATATATTTTCATTAAACCTTTGCCCGCGTAAGTATATGGAAATAAACTTTTGATAATTATATTTATATCCTTTGTATCGTTTTATTTGTTCGTCTGGATCAATATTTCATTTGTGTGCGTTTGTAGTCATCAAAATGTTTAGATTTCTACCTCAGTTCCATCATAATTTTGTTTTTTTTTTTTTTTTTTTTATAGCAATCTATTACTATTATAGGATATATTACTGATAATTATTTTATCGTTGGTTAATTCCGAAATTTCCAAAATCCATTTTTTACTTTATGGGCTCCATATATATAAACCAGTTTTTCAGTTCATTTCAAAAGTGATAAATCAATATCATAATCTTCGGTTTGAGAATAGAATGAGTCATCGTTAGCGCCTTCTTTATCTTCGCTTTCATCGTTATCACTATTTTCTTAATGGTGATAACGATGGCGTAATGGGTCCAAATTCATATTTTTTCATGGGGTACTAGAGCTTTCGTAATGTAATTGGTTTTATTTTATATTTGTATAACTGGTAGCGAGCAGATCAGAAACCAGTAGCAAACACAACAGCAACTGGTATACACCGATTCAGCAGTTCACCTTTTAGAAAAGAGTGGTGTACGTCCGTTGCATACAAATGTTTCAATATTACTAAAGTTGAATAAAAAGGGTAAAGCCTTTTCTATATCGCCGCATTCAAGTGCATCGTCTTTACAAATAATTAAAAATTCGTATTTATCTTTCCAACATTCATGACACATATCATGCAATTTTTAAATTTCATATCGGTCCCAACATGATCACTATATATATGTTCATCTTGTTTAAATATAAATATCATATTAGCGTTGTTGCATACTAGATGTTAAGGGATGCGTGTATGTCGTCCCATGCAGAAGTATGATCGAATGTTATTTTGTTTTGCACATGTAACGTCATCGTATATCATGGTTTTGCTTCATCAGGTGGGATAAAATCTGCACTTTCAGAAAACGGGTAATAGCCCATATTTTTTAAAAATGAAATAAGAACGCTTATCTTTGGCTGATGTAGGGACTTTGAGTATACATAAATGTTTCCGAATTTTAAACCATTTGGAGATTCGATTATCAATTATAATCATGCTATTAGTATACCCACAAATCGATGGACTCACAATTATAGCTCTTATAGAATTTGGTAGTATAGCACTGTGTCTTGTTTTATTACTAAATCTAAGTTTCTTACTGTAATATCCGCATACTGTTTAACGAAACGCATTTTGACAACTGAACAAAGAATTGAGAGAAGTTTTAATTTATGAAACTTCAGGACAACATAATCATATATGTTTGTTTACGCTAAAAACAAAGTTAATTGCAAAAGAAGCGTTCAAGGTAGAGGACTTTTAAGCAATTTAATTAACTCGCTACCATTCGAAATTCATCTACCTGGATATCAGTTTTGCGGGCCTGGAACAAAGTGAGAGAAGTGATTGCAAAGGGGTGATAAAGGCATAAACGATTTGGATGCAGCCTGTAAGGTACACGACAGTGCATACTTACAAACAGAAAATATTGATAAACGCCATCAAGCCGATAGAAAACTAGCTGATAAAGCTTGAAGGAGAGTTAAATCTAAAGACACTACAGTAGGTTAAAAACTAAGTGCATACTTCGTAACCAACGCAATGAAAGCCAAAACAAAATTCGGTATTGGCATCGAGATGGAAAAAGAATAAGGGATGTGGAAAGAAGATTTAAAAAACAACCAGCACCTTAAAGAAACAGAAGCCGGAAGATTTAAGTAGTGTCATAAAAATTGCACGAACAGTTATTGAAGAAACATTTTAGAGGAGTCTACATGAGAGACAGACTCCCAAAAAAACCCCTGAATATAGAGAATGTGGAGTAATTAATTTAGACTCAAATACAGGACCTGAAACACACTGGGTGGCTTACTACAAAATTCACAATATTATTGAATATACATACTACTAAAATCCAATATTATTGAATATTTTGATAGTTTCGGAAATCTCCAACAGCCTGTGAAAGTATTGCGTTATTTGGGAGATTATATAACTTTTAATTACAAAAGAGAACAAAATTTCGGTTTCAACTGTGGACATTTATATTTGCAATTTTTATCTAAACCTAGCGGTGGAAATTGTAACTTGGAAGGCCTTATATCAGGGCTGTCTACAGCACCCGAAGGCTTTTCATCGACGTTCCATCTTCCTTTCCTTTTAATATTGCGTGAGAATGGGATGCCTTCCACGCTCGCTTCCTACAGGAAGGTCTTCTAGTAGGCCTTCCTAGATAAGGCATAATGCATGTCGGAAAAAAGCAGGCCTTCCAGAAGATCTCGAAAAGAAGATCTGCTGAAGGCCTTTGAGGCACAGATCTGCTATAAGGCCTTCATGAAGAAGGCAGACATTATGTCCGAAAAAATCAGAAGGGCTTAATATGAAGGCCTGTTTAAGGTCAGAAGCCACAGGCACATTAGAAGGCCTTCCAAAATGAATGCATAATGCATTGCAGAAAAAACAGGCCTTATAGAATGGCTTAAAAGAAGGCCTGTTAAAGGTTTTCGAAGTTGTTACGCAACACAGTTGAAAATGCTAAAAATGATAACAATATAAGCTTCTTTTAAAAAAATATTTATTTTGATTTTTGAGGCAATGTAGGGTTTCCAGAACTTTGGATGTGACCCAGTCGTTGCTGGAACAAACGTTTTTACTTACACCTTTTTATACCCTACACCACTTCGTGGTCTAGGGTATTATAAGTTAGTTTCGCGCCAAATGTTTGTAACACCAAGAAATAATCGAGCTACACCCACCTTTAAGTATACCGATCGGCTTAGAATCACCCGCTGAGTCGATTTAACGATGTCTGTCTGTCCGTCCGTCCGTCTGCTGTCCATCTAAGCTTGTTCGCACTCTACAGGTCGCAATTGTTGTCCGATTGTCATGAAACTTGGCAGAAATTATTTTTTCTGGCCAAGGACCATCGGTATTGAATTTGGAGGAAATCGGTTCAGATTTAGATATAGCCCCCAAACAAATGTCGCTCCCTATTTCACTTTTTCTGCTTTAGAAACCACGTATTGTACCCGATTTTCTTCAAGATTGGCACAACATCTTATAATCCAACTACAAACACCTATGCAAAAATTGGGTAAGATCGGTTCAGATTTAGATATAGCCCCCATACAAATGTCTCTCCCGATTTGACATTTTCCGCTCTAGAAACGACATATTGTACCCGATTTTCTTCAAAATTGGCACAACATCTTATAATCCAACTAGAAACACCTATGCAAAAATTGGGTTAGATCGGTTCAGATTTAGATATAGCCCCCATACAAATGACGCTCCCGATTTGACATTTTCCGCTCTAGAAACGACATATTGTACCCGATTTTCTTTAAATTTGGCACAACATCTTATAATCCAACTAGAAACACGTATGCAAAAATTGGATAAGATCGGTTCAGATTTAGATATAGCCCCCACACAAATGTCGCTCCCGATTTGACATTTTCCGCTCTAGAAACGACATGTTGTACCTGATTTTCTTTACATTTTGCAGAACATCTTATAATCCAACTAGAAACACGTATGCAAAAATTGAGTAAGATCGGTTGAGATTTAGATATAGCCCCCATACAAATGTCGCTCCCGATTTCACTTTTTCCGCCTTAGAAACCACATGTTGTACCCGATTTTCTTTAAAATTGGCACAACATTTTATAATCGAACTACAAACACCTATGCTGAAAGTGGGTATGATCGGTTCAGATTTAGATATAGCCCCCATACAAATGTCGCTCCCGATTTGACTTTTTCCACTCTAAAATCCACATATTGTACACGTTTTTCTTTAAAATTTGCACAAAATCTTATAATCCAACTAAAAACCCTATTATATTTCACCAATAAACAGACATGGTTGAAGCGGGTCACATCGTTCCTGGTTTCAATGTACCCCCATACAAATGTCCTTTCCGATTTAACATTTTTTGTCAAACACATACATTTACAGGATGAAAAATCCTTCCCGATTTCAATTTTTTACCGAATTGAATTGCCCATATGTCCATACTTTGGTATGACTTTGGTATACTACTGTATAATTTGTATTTGTCTGTCGGACAATTGGATCAATTACCATATTATTTACCATATTCGTTAAATTTGACTAAAGATGTATAAATGCATTATATTCATATAATTTGTATGAACTACATAAAATTGCTCCCATGAAATACCTGGGTTTAGTAATCAAAGCGAGGTACATACGCAGGGAGTGGTGTAGGGTATTATATAGTCGGCCCCGCCCGACTTTAGCCTTTCCTTACTTGTTATACCCTACACCACTTCGTGGGCTAGGGTATTATAAGTTAGTTTCGCGCCAAATGTTTGTAACACCAAGAAATAATCGAGCTAGACCCACCTTTAAGTACACCGATCTGCTTAGAATCACCAGCTGAGTCGATTTAACGATGTCTGTCTGTCCGTCCGTCCGTATGTCCGTCTACTATTCATCTAAGCTTGTTCGCACTCTACAGGTCGCAATTGTTGTCCGATTGTCATGAAACATGGGAGAAGTTATTTTTTCTGGCCAAGGACCATCGGTATTGAAGTTGGAGGAAATCGGTTCAGATTTAGATATAGCCCCCATACAAATGTCGCTCCCGATTTGAATTTTTACGCCCTATAAAGCACATATAGTACCCGATTTTCATCAAATTTGGCTTAACACCTTATAATCAAACTAGAAATACCTGTGGCGAAAACTGATTAGATCGGTTCAGATTTAGATATAGCCCCCATACAAATGTCGCTCCCGATTTCACTTTTTCCGCTTCAGAAACCACATATTGTTCCCGATTCTCTTTACAATTGGCACAACATTTTATAATCGAACTAGAAACACCTATGCTGAGAGTGGGTAAGATCGGTTCAGATTTAGATATAGTCCCCATACAAATGTCGCTCCCGATTTCACTTTTCCGTTTTAGAAACCACATATTGTACTTGATTTTCTTTAAAATTGACACAACATTTTATAATCGAACTAGAAACACCTATGCTGAATGTGGGTAAGATCGGTTCAGATTTAGATATAGCCCCCATACAAATGTCGCTCCCGATTTCACTTTTTCCACTTTAGAAACCACATATTGTACCCGATTTTCTTTAAATTTGGCACAACATTTTATAATCGAACTAGAAACACCTATGCTGAGAGTGGGTAAGATCGGTTCAGATTTAGATATAGTCCCCATACAAATGTCGCTCCCGATTTCACTTTTCCGTTTTAGAAACCACATATTGTACTTGATTTTCTTTAAAATTGACACAACATTTTATAATCGAACTAGAAACACCTATGCTGAATGTGGGTAAGATCGGTTCAGATTTAGATATAGCCCCCATACAAATGTCGCTCCCGATTTCACTTTTTCCGCTTTAGAAACCACATATTGCACCCGCTTTTCTTTAAATTTGGCACAACATTTTACAATCGAACTAGAAACACCTATGCTGAAAGTGGGTAAGATCGGTTCAGATTTAGATATAGCCTCCATACAAATGTCGCTACCGATTTCACTTTTTCCGCTTTAGAAACCACATATTGTACCCGAATTTCTTTAAAATTGACACAACATTTTATAATCGAACTAAAAACACCTATGCTGAAAGTGGGTAAGATCGGTTCAGATTTAAATATAGCCCCCATACAAATGTCGCTTCCGATTTCACTTTTTCCGCTTTAGAAATAGAAACACCTATGCTGAAAGTGGGTATGATTGGTTCAGATGTAGATATAGTCCCCATACAAATGTCGCTCCCGATTTCACTTTTTCCGCTTTAGAACCGACATATAGTACCCAATTTTCTTTAAAAGTGGCACAACATCTAAAAATCCAACTAAAAAAACCTATGGTGAAAGTGGGTAAGATCGGTTCAGATTTAGATATAGCCCTCATACAAATGTTGCTCCCGAATGTTAAACCGATTTTGGCTTTACATATTATATTTCGTCAATAAACATACATGGTGAAAGCGGGTCACAACGTTCCAGGTTTCAATATACCCCCATACAAATGCCCTTTCCGATTTAACATTTTTTGTCAAACACATACATTTACAGGATGCAAAAATCCTTCCCGATTTCACTTTTTTACCGAATTGAATTGTAATGAGATAGAAAGTCCGTCCGTCTTTAGCCTTTCCTTACTTGTTTGGGAGATGCCCATATGTCCATACTTTGGTATAACCCAAATGGTCCCCACTCTGATCTATTACAGCTCTAGCAACTACATCTTACATCGTATCTTCATCAATTTTTGCAAATCATTATATGTTTCAACTAGGAATGTTTTTGCAGAGGCCTCAAGTGTTGTTATAGGTCCCCTTTAAATGTCCATCCGATTCATCCTATTACCACTGTATAATTTGTATTTATCATTGGATCTTGATCAATTTTTCCATATCATGTTATATTTACTTTATTCGGAATATCTGCTGGAAAATTGGATCAATTACTTTATTATTTACTATATTCATTAAATTTGACTAAAGATGAATTGATAGTAACTGTATAATTTATATGAACTACATAAAATTGCTCCCATGGAATACCTGGGTTTAGTAATCAAAGCGATGTATATATGCAGGGAGTGGTGTAGGGTATTATATAGTCGGCCCCGTCCGACTTTAGTCTTTCCTTACTTGTTTTTACTTGCTCTTTTGTTTTACTCCCCCTCCCGAGAGAGGCAATGAAGGGTTTCCAGAACTTTGGATGTGACCCAGTCGTTGCTGGAACAAACGTTTTGCTTATACCTTTTTTACTTTAGTGCACTCTTGCTATAACTCCTCAGAATTATGTGAATTTGATATGTATGTGCTAGATGCCGGATTGTAAACGGAAGATCAATAAATATGTTTCGTACTGAAATGCAACAACATGCACTAAATTTAATTCTTACTTATAGCCTTTGCACACTGCATGCGAAATCAATCGATTTCAGCGTGAAATGACAAGGTCGATTTACAAATATCAAATTTGTATGGAATCTCACATTTGTAAATCGACCTAGAGCTAAAATCGATTGATTTCCCATGTAGTGTGAAAAGGCTTTTAGGGACTTTTTCAGATTTGTTTGGGCCTAACGAAAAAGATTTGTGGCAATCCTGCTTGCACGTTCGAGTTTTTATAACGGGATAAATAACGGGATACACAGACGATATATCAAACCATAATACACTATCTACAGACATTCTAAAGAGAAGCGAAGTGGAATGTCTACACCTTCCCCATAGCTTCTATTAGCAAGGCTTATAACAGGCCTTCTTAAAAGAAGGGACGATGAATGTGAGAGAGCAACTGGAAACACCTTCCCCTTGCTTTCCATTTGCAAGGCCTTCAATAGACCTTCGAAGCGAAGAGGAACGAGATCAAAATCCATACGCCTTCTTTTAGAAGGGCATATAAGAGGCCTTCTTATACGAAGCAGAAATAAGATAAAAAATAAAGCAATGACAAGGCATTTTAACACGCCTGATAGTAGCATGCCTACAATAATTTCCTGTAATGGTTGCTCGCAGGCCTTACATAAGGAAGCCCTCGCCAAATAAGACCTTCCACATGCCTAAAATTTGGAAGGCCTCATACATTCTACTAGTGGTCGCGAGTTATATACCGTTCACCGTAGCTCAAAGTAGTGCGTGGTTTAAGTTTTACAATAGTACAAATTTGGTTATCTCGTTTTTTTTTTAAGATATGGCTTCTTTATCGATATTATAACTTCGGATCGCGTCATCAGATTTTAACGATTTAGGCCTCCTATCAATGTATATGAATGTCCCTATGGTTCAACGACTCCAAAAATTTAAAAAATAATCCTTGAATAATCTGAGAAACATGTTTTTAATTTTATTTATTTTGTTTTCTTTTTGAGTATTATATTCTCTACAAATATCAAAAAATCAGAGTGGGGTGGCCAGTTAAGAAATTACGGCTGTTTTTCCAAGGTATTGCGTTATTTCAGCAAGGCCAAAATTTCGAAATAAGGTTGTCGATGTTCCCGACAAAAATGAAAGATTAATCTGTTTACGGGTTCTCTCAAAATATTTCGCAATTATCATTGCCGTTCGTGAGCTGTACGCGTTCAAAAAACTCTATAAAGCAGGGGTTTCATGAAAAGAATTCACGATGAGAATGATATTGAGAAAAAATCCATTAGAAATTAAAATCTGGCCCGAGCTTTATCAAACCATATCAAAAACTTGCAATGTGACCCAGCATAAATGTCCGATTTTTACGACTTTATTGAATTTTTTATGTTTTTTTATTTAAATTCCGCTAAATGTCCACGTTTTTAGTACGACTTGTGTTTTTAGGTGCTCGTTGGAGAGGTATTGATCATCAATAGTAATTTCAAGAACTTCTTAACCCATTGAGAGTCGCATATTCTTTTCAATAGGTTTAATGTGAAATAACAACTGACATGAGCCATACTCAGACTGATCAAGGTTCAAAACAAGGGCTTCCAAACGCAGGAGTGGTCGATTGTAAAGGGGAAGGCGAATCCTCTCCTGAAAATCTCACAGAGGAATATAAAATTCGGATTAAACCATGTAACAAACGGGGGAAAATACCCCGAAACAAATCCCGGTGCAAAGAAGCCAATGCGGCTGCAACAGGTGCAACATAACCTGAACAACTGCGAAGCGACATCAGATGATCTGCTACGCGTCATGAGGAGGAACGATATTGTCGTGGCCCTAATTCAAGAACCCTGGAAACAGTGTTCGAGGGCTAAGGTCACGAAACTTCATGTTCATATCCAACCGATGGTATTATTATTCATCATTATTGAACTACTCACTATCCACTGGTTTAGTTATCTGTGATAAAGGCAACAAACCCACGCACAGTGTGATTTTTGTGCAGTAAGTCATTTTTTCGACACATAAAATTTAAAAATGTAATGATGCAGTTCTGTAGAAGATTGATTTAGTATGAATAATCCATAAATTGTATCCCAAAAAAATGTTTATTTGTCTTTGAATAATAATTTCATTCAAATGGCTGCCTCGGGCACTCCACAAATAATAGTCCAACGGTTGAATAGTTGAAAAAAACGTTAGATGGCGGACCCCATACCAATGTCTCCTATGATTTACTTTTTCTGGTCTAGAAACCACATAAACAAATAAATTTTTTTGAAAATGCTATAAAAAAACTACTGAATATTTTCTCAAATTTCTTTTTTTATTTCAAAGTACAATCCTTCCGGTTAATAATGGAAAATAATTTCATTCAAATGTCTGCTGAGGGCACCCCACAAATAATAGTCCAACGGTTGAATAGTTGAGAAAAAAAACGTTAGATGGCGGACCCTATATATATATATATATACTGACTTTATTATCTTCTCCTCACTCTTCCTCTAAACTATATGGGTACAACAATGGGCCTCCGAGTGAAACTCGCTACCAGCGAGAAACCCTTTCAACCTAACCTTTAAAAACAGCCGAAATTTCTTAACCTATGGCCATCCCGCTACGAATTTTAGGCATTTTGTAGAGAATAAAATAAGCTAAAATACAAAACAAAAACAAGAAAATTAAAGATATGATTTTCAGGATTAAAATTATTTTTAATTTTTGGAGTCCTTGACCCTCAAGCCATTCATATTTCCGTACAGATTCGGAAAGAAGAGGTGTAAAACTTTCAGATCATATCAATACCGTTAACGGTATATTACCCTTATGTGCCAAATTTCATCAAAATCGATGAGGGTCGAAATCCATGTTGGGTCTAAATCTTGTGGAATTACCCTATAGTTACATAAATTACACTTTCGCACATACATACACTTCCTCATTCCCAACCCTCCCTCGTCCAAACCAACGTGTACGTGTCGTGAAATATAATACCCCCAAAAACAAATGTTCTAACTCATGAAGAATTACACAATTTCCTCAGAGATTGCACATATTCCTCTGAGGAAAGCAGTTATTCCTCGGAGGATTCCTCTTGATATGTGATATACACTATCATTGCCCACAGCTACCACAACATAATAAGAAAAGACCAAACAACAAAAGAACATCTAAGTGTAATACGTAAAAAGCAATTATTACAATATTTACATTGACGACAGTAGTGATACTACGTTAGTTTTTACCAAATTTTGAGTTTTTGTTTCTATATGTATACATGTAAGTAATCGTAATGTTTAAATTACAGTTAGGTTTGTAATATGGCTGTTGTTTCGCCGAGTGCGAAGTTTTATGTAATTAAAAACACGTTAAGTTATATATTTTCTTATAATATTCAAAGCCTTTATTTGGAAGCAATATTACCTTGTAAATATACCAAACGGAGAAGTTATCAAAGGTGGAGCTCGTTAGTTAGTTATAGCAAGTTAGTTAATAGTAAACAAACAAGATGGTGAGTGCGAGTAATATCAGATTTAGATATAGCCCCCATACAAATGACGCTCCCGATTTGACATTTTCCGCTCTAGAAACGACATATTGTACCCGATTTTCATTAAATTTGGCACAACATCTTATAATCCAACTAGAAACACGTATGCAAAAATTGGATAAGATCGGTTCAGATTTAGATATAGCCCCCACACAAATGTCGCTCCCGATTTGACATTTTCCGCTCTAGAAACGACATATTGTACCTGATTTTCTTTACATTTTGCAGAACATCTTATAATCCAACTAGAAACACGTATGCAAAAATTGAGTAAGATCGGTTGAGATTTAGATATAGCCCCCATACAAATGTCGCTCCCGATTTCACTTTTTCCGCTTTAAAAACCACATGTTGTACCCGATTTTCTTTAAAATTGGCACAACATTTTATAATCGAACTACAAACACCTATGCTGAAAGTGGGTATGATCGGTTCAGATTTAGATATAGCCCCCATACAAATGTCGCTCCCGATTTGACTTTTTCCACTCTAAAATCCACATATTGTACACGTTTTTCTTTAAAATTTGCACAAAATCTTATAATCCAACTAAAAAACCTATGCAAAAATTGGGTAAGATCGTTTCAGATGTAGATATAGCCCTCATACAAATGTTGCTCCCGAATGTTTAACCGATTTTGGCCAAATTTTACATATTATATTTCACCACTAAACAGACATGGTTGAAGCGGGTCACATCGTTCCTGGTTTCAATGTACCCCCATACAAATGTCCTTTCCGATTTAACATTTTTGTCAAACACATACATTTACAGGATGAAAAATCCTTCCCGATTTCAATTTTTTACCGAATTGAATTGCCCATATGTCCATACTTTGGTATGACTTTGGTATACTACTGTATAATTTGTATTTGTCTGTCGGACAATTGGATCAATTACCATGTTATTTACCATATTCGTTAAATTTGACTAAAGATGTATAAATTCATTATATTCATATAATTTGTATGAACTACATAAAATTGCTCCCATGAAATACCTGGGTTTAGTAATCAAAGCGAGGTACATACGCAGGGAGTGGTGTAGGGTATTATATAGTCGGCCCCGCCCGACTTTAGCCTTTCCTTACTTGTTATACCCTACACCACTTCGTGGGCTAGGGTATTATAAGTTAGTTTCGCGCCAAATGTTTGTAACACCAAGAAATAATCGAGCTAGACCCACCTTTAAGTACACCGATCTGCTTAGAATCACCAGCTGAGTCGATTTAACGATGTCTGTCTGTCCGTCCGTCCGTATGTCCGTCTACTATTCATCTAAGCTTGTTCGCACTCTACAGGTCGCAATTGTTGTCCGATTGTCATGAAACATGGGAGAAGTTATTTTTTCTGGCCAAGGACCATCGGTATTGAAGTTGGAGGAAATCGGTTCAGATTTAGATATAGCCCCCATACAAATGTCGCTCCCGATTTGAATTTTTACGTCCTATAAAGCACATATAGTACCCGATTTTCATCAAATTTGGCTTAACACCTTATAATCAAACTAGAAATACCTGTGGCGAAAACTGATTAGATCGGTTCAGATTTAGATATAGCCCCCATACAAATGTCGCTCCCGATTTCACTTTTTCCGCTTCAGAAACCACATATTGTTCCCGATTCTCTTTACAATTGGCACAACATTTTATAATCGAACTAGAAACACCTATGCTGAGAGTGGGTAAGATCGGTTCAGATTTAGATATAGTCCCCATACAAATGTCGCTCCCGATTTCACTTTTCCGTTTTAGAAACCACATATTGTACTTGATTTTCTTTAAAATTGACACAACATTTTATAATCGAACTAGAAACACCTATGCTGAATGTGGGTAAGATCGGTTCAGATTTAGATATAGCCCCCATACAAATGTCGCTCCCGATTTCACTTTTTCCACTTTAGAAACCACATATTGTACCCGATTTTCTTTAAATTTGGCACAACATTTTATAATCGAACTAGAAACACCTATGCTGAGAGTGGGTAAGATCGGTTCAGATTTAGATATAGTCCCCATACAAATGTCGCTCCCGATTTCACTTTTCCGTTTTAGAAACCACATATTGTACTTGATTTTCTTTAAAATTGACACAACATTTTATAATCGAACTAGAAACACCTATGCTGAATGTGGGTAAGATCGGTTCAGATTTAGATATAGCCCCCATACAAATGTCGCTCCCGATTTCACTTTTTCCGCTTTAGAAACCACATATTGCACCCGCTTTTCTTTAAATTTGGCACAACATTTTACAATCGAACTAGAAACACCTATGCTGAAAGTGGGTAAGATCGGTTCAGATTTAGATATAGCCTCCATACAAATGTCGCTACCGATTTCACTTTTCCCGCTTTAGAAACCACATATTGTACACGAAATTTTTTAAAATTGACACAACATTTTATAATCGAACTAAAAACACCTATGCTGAAAGTGGGTAAGATCGGTTCAGATTTAAATATAGCCCCCATACAAATGTCGCTTCCGATTTCACTTTTTCCGCTTTAGAAACCACATATTGAACCCGATTTTCTTTAAAATTGACACTACATTTTATAATCGAAATAGAAACACCTATGCTGAAAGTGGGTATGATTGGTTCAGATGTAGATATAGTCCCCATACAAATGTCGCTCCCGATTTCACTTTTTCCGCTTTAGAACCGACATATAGTACCCAATTTTCTTTAAAAGTGGCACAACATCTAAAAATCCAACTAAAAAAACCTATGGTGAAAGTGGGTAAGATCGGTTCAGATTTAGATATAGCCCTCATACAAATGTTGCTCCCGAATGTTAAACCGATTTTGGCTTTACATATTATATTTCGTCAATAAACATACATGGTGAAAGCGGGTAACAACGTTCCAGGTTTCAATATACCCCCATACAAATGCCCTTTCCGATTTAACATTTTTTGTCAAACACATACATTTACAGGATGCAAAAATCCTTCCCGATTTCACTTTTTTACCGAATTGAATTGTAATGAGATAGAAAGTCCGTCCGTCTTTAGCCTTTCCTTACTTGTTTGGGAGATGCCCATATGTCCATACTTTGGTATAACCCAAATGGTTCCCACTCTGATCTATTACAGCTCTAGCAACTACATCTTACATCGTATCTTCATCAATTTTTGCAAATCATTATATGTTTCAACTAGGAATGTTTTTGCAGAGGCCTCAAGTGTTGTTATAGGTCCCCTTTAAATGTCCATCCGATTCATCCTATTACCACTGTATAATTTGTATTTATCATTGGATCTTGATCAATTTTTCCATATCATGTTATATTTACTTTATTCGGAATATCTGCTGGAAAATTGGATCAATTACTTTATTATTTACTATATTCATTAAATTTGACTAAAGATGAATTGATAGTAACTGTATAATTTATATGAACTACATAAAATTGCTCCCATGGAATACCTGGGTTTAGTAATCAAAGCGATGTATATATGCAGGGAGTGGTGTAGGGTATTATATAGTCGGCCCCGTCCGACTTTAGTCTTTCCTTACTTGTTTTTACTTGCTCTTTTGTTTTACTCCCCCTCCCGAGAGAGGCAATGAAGGGTTTCCAGAACTTTGGATGTGACCCACTCGTTGCTGGAACAAACGTTTTGCTTATACCTTTTTTACTTTAGTGCACTCTTGCTATAACTTCTCAGAATTATGTGAATTTGATATGTATGTGCTAGATGCCGGATTGTAAACGGAAGATCAATAAATATGTTTCGTACTGAAATGCAACAACATGCACTAAATTTAATTCTTACTTATAGCCTTTGCACACTGCATGCGAAATCAATCGATTTCAGCGTGAAATGACAAGGTCGATTTACAAATATCAAATTTGTATGGAATCTCACATTTGTAAATCGACCTAGAGCTAAAATCGATTGATTTCCCATGTAGTGTGAAAAGGCTTTTAGGGACTTTTTCAGATTTGTTTGGGCCTAACGAAAAAGATTTGTGGCAATCCTGCTTGCACGTTCGAGTTTTTATAACGGGATAAATAACGGGATACACAGACGATATATCAAACCATAATACACTATCTACAGACATTCTAAAGAGAAGCGAAGTGGAATGTCTACACCTTCCCCATAGCTTCTATTAGCAAGGCTTATAACAGGCCTTCTTAAAAGAAGGGACGATGAATGTGAGAGAGCAACTGGAAACACCTTCCCCTTGCTTTCCATTTGCAAGGCCTTCAATAGACCTTCGAAGCGAAGAGGAACGAGATCAAAATCCATACGCCTTCTTTTAGAAGGGCATATAAGAGGCCTTCTTATACGAAGCAGAAATAAGATAAAAAATAAAGCAATGACAAGGCATTTTAACACGCCTGATAGTAGCATGCCTACAATAATTTCCTGTAATGGTTGCTCGCAGGCCTTACATAAGGAAGCCCTCGCCAAATAAGACCTTCCACATGCCTAAAATTTGGAAGGCCTCATACATTCTACTAGTGGTTGCGAGTTATATACCGTTCACCATAGCTCAAAGTAGTGCGTGGTTTAAGTTTTACAATAGTACAAATTTGGTTATCTCGTTTTTTTTTAAGATATGGCTTCTTTATCGATATTATAACTTCGGATCGCGTCATCAGATTTTAACGATTTAGGCCTCCTATCAATGTATATGAATGTCCCTATGGTTCAACGACTCCAAAAATTTAAAAAATAATCCTTGAATAATCTGAGAAACATGTTTTTAATTTTATTTATTTTGTTTTCTTTTTGAGTATATTCTCTACAAATATCAAAAAATCAGAGTGGGGTGGCCAGTTAAGAAATTACGGCTGTTTTTCCAAGGTATTGCGTTATTTCAGCAAGGCCAAAATTTCGAAATAAGGTTGTCGATGTTCCCGACAAAAATGAAAGATTAATCTGTTTTACGGGTTCTCTCAAAATATTTCGCAATTATCATTGCCGTTCGTGAGCTGTACGCGTTCAAAAAACTCTATAAAGCAGGGGTTTCATGAAAAGAATTCACGATGAGAATGATATTGAGAAAAAATCCATTAGAAATTAAAATCTGGCCCGAGCTTTATCAAACCATATCAAAAACTTGCAATGTGACCCAGCATAAATGTCCGATTTTTACGACTTTATTGAATTTTTTATGTTTTTTTTATTTAAATTCCGCTAAATGTCCACGTTTTTAGTACGACTTGTGTTTTTAGGTGCTCGTTGGAGAGGTATTGATCATCAATAGTAATTTCAAGAACTTCTTAACCCATTGAGAGTCGCATATTCTTTTCAATAGGTTTAATGTGAAATAACAACTGACATGAGCCATACTCAGACTGATCAAGGTTCAAAACAAGGGCTTCCGAACGCAGGAGTGGTCGATTGTAAGGGGAAGGCGAATCCTCTCCTGAAAATCTCACAGAGGAATATAAAATTCGGATTAAACCATGTAACAAACGGGGGAAAATACCCCGAAACAAATCCCGGTGCAAAGAAGCCAATGCGGCTGCAACAGGTGCAACATAACCTGAACAACTGCGAAGCGACATCAGATGATCTGCTACGCGTCATGAGGAGGAACGATATTGTCGTGGCCCTAATTCAAGAACCCTGGAAACAGTGTTCGAGGGCTAAGGTCACGAAACTTCATGTTCATATCCAACCGAAGGTATTATTATTCACCATTATTGAACTACTCACTATCCACTGGTTTAGTTATCTGTGATAAAGGCAACAAACCCACGCACAGTGTGATTTTTGTGCAGTAAGTCATTTTTTCGACACATAAAATTTAAAAATGTAATGATGCAGTTCTGTAGAAGATTGATTTAGTATGAATAATCCATAAATTGTATCCCAAAAAATGTTTATTTGCTTTGAATAATAATTTCATTCAAATGGCTGCCTCGGGCACTCCACAAATAATAGTCCAACGGTTGAATAGTTGAAAAAAAAACGTTAGATGGCGGACCCCATACCAATGTCTCCTATGATTTACTTTTTCCGGTCTAGAAACCACATATTTCAACAAATAAATTTTTTTGAAAATGATATAAAAAAACTACTGAATATTTTCTCAAATTTCTTTTTTTATTTCAAAGTACAATCCTTCCGGTTAATAATGGAAAATAATTTCATTCAAATGTCTGCTGAGGGCACCCCACAAATAATAGTCCAACGGTTGAATAGTTGAAAAAAAAAACGTTAGATGGCGGATCCTATATATATATATATATATATATATATATATATATATATATATATATATATATATATATATATATATATATATACTAGCTCTTATGCCTACAATACTCCTATAGCTGACTTTATTATCTTCTCCTCACTCTTCCTCTAAACTATATGGGTACAACAATGGGCCTCCGAGTGAAACTCGCTACCAGCGAGAAACCCTTTCAACGTAACCTTGAAAAACAGCCGAAATTTCTTAACCTATGGCCATCCCGCTACGAATTTTAGGCATTTTGTAGTGAATAAAATAAGCTAAAATACAAAACAAAAACAAGAAAATTAAAGATATGATTTTCAGGATTAAAATTATTTTTAATTTTTGGAGTCCTTGACCCTCAAGCCATTCATATTTCCGTACAGATTCGGAAAGAAGAGGTGTAAAACTTTCAGATCATATCAATACCGTTAACGGTATATTACCCTTATGTGCCAAATTTCATCAAAATCGATGAGGGTCGAAATCCATGTTGGGTCTAAATCTTGTGGAATTACCCTATAGTTACATAAATTACACATTCGCACATACATACACTTCCTCATTCCCAACCCTCCCTCGTCCAAACCAACGTGTACGTGTCGTGAAATATAATACCCCAAAAACAAATGTTCTAACACATGAGGAATTACACAATTTTCTCAGAGATTGCACATATTCCTCTGAGGAAAGCAGTTATTCCTCGGAGGATTCCTCTTGATATGTGATATACACTATCATTGCCCACAGCTACCACAACATAATAAGAAAAGACCAAACAACAAAAGAACATCTAAGTGTAATACGTAAAAAGCAATTATTACAATATTTACATTGACGACAGTAGTGATACTACGTTAGTTTTTACCAAATTTTGAGTTTTTGTTTCTATATGTATACATGTAAGTAATCGTAATGTTTAAATTACAGTTAGGTTTGTAATATGGCTGTTGTTTCGCCGAGTGCGAAGTTTTATGTAATTAAAAACACGTTAAGTTATATATTTTCTTATAATATTCAAAGCCTTTATTTGGAAGCAATATTACCTTGTAAATATACCAAACGGAGAAGTTATCAAAGGTGGAGCTCGTTAGTTAGTTATAGCAAGTTAGTTAATAGTAAACAAACAAGATGGTGAGTGCGAGTAATCCGAATAACTGACTCGTTGTAATCTAGCAACTATTCATGTTTCATTTAAAGAAGTATGCAGATTCAAAAGAGAAATCGGACGATTTACATGCTGTCAAGCATCCGTGATTTAACGCGACATATTTTATTTAAATTGAGTTTAGACTTAAACATTTCCGGCCCATTTGCAACACCAAGGGATGTTGTAAGTAAATTGTCTTAAAATTATGAAGTGGTTGTATAGTGCAGTATGTAAGCTTTAGATTTTCGTGTTTAAACTTAAACCGGTGGTGCCAGTAGGAACACCTGGGAACCATTAGGGATTCCAGCGGACGGGCCAAATACCCTTGGTGGCCGATGTATGGACACCTGGATGCCTGTAGCGACCCCAACGAATGGGTCAAGGACCCTTGTGAATACGATAATATAAGTCTGCGCCAAACAGAAGGTCGATTGGACGATAGTCGAACAAACTCGATTCTGCCAAACGAAGATTTTCCGGAATTAGAGGGCAGAACAAAAGCCACAGTTTCGAAGAGAACAGAAGAGTCCGGGAGTCTGTATATTCATAGGACAAAGTTTCTTCGATGAAGCCGATATGGCCTGATTGGCACCCGAAACAATAGCATTCATTCAATGTATCGGGAGATTTAAACGTGTTTGCAATCGTTCCGTAATGAACGATGATTCTGAAGCCGGATCAATCAGCGTTCGGGCAGGGTACGAATACAATTGTGATAGATATCTATCATAGCAGTTCCTAACAAAACTGCGCGATTCTGAGACGCATTGAAAGACTGACGAGTCGTAGGAACCGAAGTCGTGTAAGTCGATGTAGAAGGTCGTGGACCATGGTCGTCTTAGGATGTCAGGCGAGAAGTAACGGAATATGTGGGCGACAGAAATTGTATCGGGCGAGGCAGGAACACTAGGTCGTGTTCCACGCTGTACATGAACTGACAGTTCAGAGCCTGCAGTGATAGAAAGATCGGAATGAGTTCTCGGAGAGAATTTATGCGTACCACAAATATGATCAAGCTTCCGATTGATCAAAGTTATAGTCCGGGAGCCAGCAACGTTTTTGTTACACCATCACAGCTTAAACTTTTAGGATATGTTCCTTTATTTTTGGAAAGATAAAATGCATGTCTGGCAAACCTTCGGGGGTAGCTTTGGCCCCCCTGCACTTTTAAGGTAGCAAAAAATTGGTCGCATTTACACTATTTCATCATGGCTGGCATTTATATGTATGAAAGCTCTTACCCCTGAGAGTTACCAACCAAGCAACGTAAATTGGAAACACAAATTAAATTCTGAATTGTTCTGCTTTTATTGATACATATGCATTTTAAACAAACAATTCCGTCGATTTCTGCGCAATCTCACAATAGAGGACAGCTTTCTTTTGATTTTTCCATAGAAATTTGTATCAGCAATTGACAGTCCAGCAAGTGCAGGAGGGCCAAAGCCTCTCGGAAGGTTTGCCAGACATGGATTTTTTTTCTTTCTATAATGTAAGGAAGCGACCATAAAATATCACAACCTTTTTCGACCTTAAAAATTGCAGGGGGGGCCAAAACCACCCCCGAATGTTTGCCAGACATGAATTTTTGTTCCTCTCATAATGTAAGGAATTTATGGCCAATTCTTTGGCAGTTTTACTTATAGGGAAGTGTTGGAAATAGCACTATTTTTATTCGACCTTAAAAGGTGCAGGGGAGCCAAAGCCGCCATCGAAGGTTTGCCAGACATGGATTTTTCCTTTGTACAATGGAACGAAATTATCATAAAAGGTTTGGCCGTTTTATTTATAGTTTAAGGATTTTCGTTTCTGGCCCCCGGACTTTAAGGCTATCTGGCACGCACTTTCCACCCCAGACTGGTCAGGCTGGTTGGTTGATAACTCGTAGGTGTAAGAGCTTTCAAAAAATAATCAAATACCAGCCATGATAAAATATTGTAAATAACACTACGCTTTTCCACCTTAAAAAACACTACCTAAGGGTGGAGGTATATTCACTTTGTCATTCCGTTTGTAACACCTTAAAATATTCGTCGGAGACCCCATAAAGTATATATATTCTGGGTCGTGGTAAAATTCAAAGACGACATAGCCATGTCCGTCTGCCCGTCTGTCTGTCTGTTGAAAGCACGCCAGCTTCCGAACGAAATGAGCTAGGAGGATCAAATTTTCCCTAAATGTGTCTTATGGTTGCAGATCGGTTGGGATTGAAAGTGGGCGAAATCGGCCCCTAATATTTAAAGTATTTAAGCATGTTTTTTTCACTATGTATGCTTATATTTGCTTGATATTGGGAATACGCTTTCCCCTTATAACAAAAACGTGCACCATAAAGTGATTCTTATTCGTAGGGGGTGAAATGGAGCAAAAAGGGATACAAATGGTACCTATCAAACGACAGCAGCTAGAAGCACGAAATTTGGTGTACATTCATCCAATTAAGTATATCGTTACGAAAATATAAAAAATACTCAACTAACATTTTTTTGCAAATCGAGATTTTTGGTTATTTTAACAAAACACAACAACTTCGGTCATAATAAACAAAAATATCGATTTGCAAAAAACTGTTAGTTGAGTCTTTTTTATATTTTGGTAACGATATACATAATATAAAATTATTTTTTCCAAATTAGTACTTTTAAGGGGTAACATGGAAATAGAGGGATAGAAATGGTACCAACCAAACGGCTGCATCTACAATAATGGAACTCGGTTTATACATTCCTCTGATTGCATAGACACGTACATTTTGGGGATAAAATGGAAAGATGGGATAAAAATAGTATTCACCAAATGACCGAAGATAGAATGCGGAGTATACATTCCTCTGACTACGTAGACACGAAAAATGAAAGTTTATTTTCAAATTCGTACTTTCAAGGGATACAGAACAGAGGGATTTAAATAGTAACAACTAAACGGCTACCATTCGTTGTGTTAATTCCGCTAATTGCGTAGACACGTAAAATAAAGACATTTTAGAAAGTCGTAATTTTAAGGGGGTAAAATAGGAAAAATGGGATAATGTTAAGTAATTGAAAAGCTTTTGCTTTTAATTGAAAATATTCTTGGCGACTGAAGAAAATTGTATTGATTTTCTAAAAACAAGCTATGCCAAAATCAAAGCATTATTGATTACAATCATACAAAATAAACAAAGTGTATATATACAAAGTAGCTAACGAACAATATAAATAAAATCTCCAACACTTCCACTTTTATTTATATTCTTCGTCCAGATACAGTGGCTTAGTATTTCACATAGTCTTTATATCATTGAATCGTTGCTTTTTTAAAGGGTTGGTGAAAATATCTGCCAGTTGTTTGGTCGTTGAAACAAACATTAATTCAAAGAACTTGCTTTCGTATACCTCGTGAATAGAATGATATTTCACCTCGATATGTTTAGTTAGTTTTTGAAACTGCGCATTCTTTACCAGTTTAATGGTACTTTGATTGTCCAAGTACATTTTTGGGATAGAAATACTTGCATTTACCATAAGTTCTTCTAAAAGCCTTCGTAACCACTTCAGCTCTTTCACGCCTTCACAAGCAGCCACATATACAGCTTCCGCTGTTGACAAAGCCACCGTCTGTTGCTTTCGAGAAAACCATGAAATTGGTCCCCCTGATAACATTACAACATAACCACTGGTTGAAAGCCTCTTTTCCAAATCTCCGGCATAATCCGAGTCTGTAAAACATTTTAAAACAGTATCTGTCTTCTCAAAAGTTATACCATTAGTCAACGTTCCGCACAAGTATTTGAATATTCGTTTAATTGCTGCAACATGTTCATCTCCAAATGAATCCAAGAAACGACTTAAAAATGAAACAGCAAATGCAATGTCAGGCCTTCTTGCTACAACCAAATACATAAGAGAACCATCGGCTTCTCGATAAGGAAATTTAGATAAATTTTTGTGTTGTGTAGGAACAAAGATTTCATCGATTGGTGTTCTTACTGGTTTTGCACTATCCATATTAAATATCCACAATAATTTCTTAGTATATGGTGACTGGCAAATATGGATCCTATATTTTTCTTGTTTTTCTTGAGTGATTTCTACTCCCAAATAATATAAGGAATCAAATTATTTACTTCAAACTCACCACGAAGATGATTGATGAAAATTTCAGAAACTTCTGCAGACTCAGCCGTTAAAATTCCCGAAAAATGCTTATTGCAGCATCTTGAGGCCTATTTGAGTCCATACAAACTTTTTTGTAACCTGCATACTCGTTCGGATCCGTCATCGTAAGCAATTGGTTGATGCATATAATTATAACTCATCCACAAGATTGCCATACAAAAATGTAGTCTTGATATCGAATTGAGTCAGATGGTAATCAATCATCCGAAGTTTTGCAACCGGACTAAAAGTATCCTCGTAATCTAGCCCAAATTTCTGTGTAAATCCACGCACAACTAAACGAGCTTTGAAACGGTCAATAGTGTCTTCCTTTTTATTCTTGATTTTGTAAACCCACTTGTTCGAAATTGCGTTCTTACTTTCTGGTAGCTTTAAAAGTTTCCATGTTCCGTTTTCCATGAGGGAATTGTACTCCTCATCCATGGCTTGCTTCCACTGCACATTATGTCCACATGAAACTGCTTCCTGGTAAGTATCTTGATCGATTATGAAGGCATAGAACATTTTGTCTATTTCATTGAATGTTCTTGAACGAAGATTATAGCGATGGCCTGTAGTTTCTGCTGGAATTTGTTTCTCTTGCATGGTTGTTTGCCCACGAACATTCTCTTCATCTTCTACTGATGAGTTTGCAACATCAGTTGTGTCTTCAATTTCATTGCCGTGAACATGCTTACATTACAATTATCCGTTGTTTTTGTTTCGCAGTCTTTAACAGGCTCGTCATTTTGTATTCGTACATAAGTATATTCGTAAGCCGTGGAACCATATACGTGAAGGCTGCTTATATGAGGAGTTTTGCCAAACCATAATTCATAAGGAACCTTTTCCTTGATCGGACTGCTGCCAGTTCTGTTCAGGGTATATACAACTGTGTTAACTGCTTCACCCCAATATCTCAAACTTAGTCCTTTACTGTGGATCATAGATCTGGCAGTTTCGATAATAGTCCTCATGTCCCACTCAGCTCTTCCGTTTTGTTCCGGTGAATATGGTGTCGTTCTCTGGTGTACTATTTTGTATGAGTTCAGTGTTTCACTTACTTCTTTGTTGACGAATTCCGAACCATTGTCAGAACGACATGTTTGGACCTTTATTCCATTTTCTGCTTCTACTTGATCCAAATACCTTTTTAGTGAGCGCCCCGGTAGTCGAGTTGGTAGCGTGCTCGGCTATCAGCGTGGGGGTCGTGGGTTCGATTCCCACCAGAGACTCTGGTCTGTCGCTGCAATAACTAGCTACAATGGTCTTAGTCACCCCGGCTCAATCCCTGGACCCAAAATTAGAATATAAATTTACTTTGTATTGTAATTCATAATAAATAAATAAAAAAATAAAAAACCTTTTTAGTATACCTGGTACATCAGATTTCGTCTTTACGCAATAAACGTGTCGATAATTTGGACTTTCCTGAAATGGTTTTCGGTGCTGTTTACCCATTACACATGCTTCGCAAAAGAAATCGTTTCCAGAATACTTTATATTTTGCTTATTCAGAACACCGTTCACATGTTCCTTCCTCTGATGACAAATTCGTTCATGCCAAACACGCAATGTATTACATTTCTCAGCAACATTACCTCGCTTATAAAAGCAGTACCTCCTCCGTCTGACTTGATGTGCTTCTTATCAGGACAATCGCGTTTCCAGTGACCAGACTTGCCACAATTATAGCAATTAGAGCGTTCGGTTCATTATACTTCCTTCCAGTATAAGTTTTCTTTCCATGTTTTGCTACAAACGCCTCATTTCACCGGTAGGATGCCCAGTCGACATTCTTCTATGCACAGACGAGACGACAAATTTTTCAGTGTTCGTTCGCTCCTTTATGTTGCTTCCCATGAAGAGAAAAAATATCGATATTCATCCGGAAGGGTCATAAATATTTTGGTAATAAACATGCTATCTGTAATTTTCTCCAATAAATATGAACATCATTGATATATGAACAGAGATGCTGTCGGCAGGATCCTTCGTGTATTGGAAAAAATGGTGGTGCAAAAGATGAATTTATGTTGCGGACTTCTGCTCATAAATACTTTCCACTACAGACCATTTCAGTCGATGATTCACAATTAATTATGTGCATCAATGGTTATTCTCCCATAGACACAACTATTATCTTCTGAGCCTTGGTATCACGAGATTTCCACAATCGTAGTTCATTCACCGCACTTGAATCAGGATCAGGTTGCACTCTAGTTCCATCCACGAAACACCATAAATCGTTAGCACGTAAAATTACTTTCATTTGGAACTTCCACAGAGTCCAACCTTCCATTCCCTCCAATTTGGAAATTTTAATATCCTCCATTATTATTTCAAGATGATATTGAATCATTGTTGCAATCCTTTTCGCTTCTAGGCAATGTTTGAATCTGTATGTGTTTCTATGTATCCTTTAATTATGGGTGTCTGGGCCCATAATTGAAAAGCTTGTGCTTTTAATTGAAAATATTCTTGACGACTGAAGAAAATTTTATTGATTTTCTAAAAACAAGCTATGCCAAAATCAAAGCATTATTGATTAAAATCATACAAAGTAAACAAAGTGTATATAAAGGGTGATTTTTTAGCTATTATCTTTTTGGCAACACTGGTTTAAACAGCTGACGCACGTTTCGTGTTTTGTTTCACTGTCAAACATCTTCAGCTTGGTCTATAATTTAACCATGAATCGTCTTACAAACGAACAACGCTTGCAAATTATTGAATTTTATTATCAAAATGCGTACTCTGTTAAGAAAGTTCATCGTGCGCTTCCATTTTATGGTCAGACCCACTGAAGCGGCTATTCGGACTATTGTGACTAAATTTCGCACCAAATTTACATTGTTTGACATTAAACCACCAACACGCTTACGTAGAGTGCGTGTTAATGATGACCACCAATTATCGATTCGTCGCCGTTCGCAGCAATTGGGCCTCTGTTACTCAAAAACGTGGAAATGCCAAAATTGGACTAAGCGGATGGACCACTTGAGGCGCAGTCAAGGTCAACATTTGCATGAAATAATCTACAAACATTAAATTATATGGACCGTACTATCGATTCAAATAAAGATTTCATGCATTTTTCTGAATTTTATGTGTTTTTTTACTTTCCTATAGCTTTTAAAAAATCACCCTTTAAAAGTAGCTAACGAACAATATAAATAAAATCTCCAACAGATAAAAATGGTACAAACCAAAAGGCCGCAGCTAGATTCATATAAAGATAAGAATATTTAGTTTTTGAATTGACTTGAAGCATTATTTCTATATATATAGTATTGGTAGCCTTGTCTTATAAGCGTGGTTTGAAATAATAAAAATATTATATTAATTTATAAACTTATGTTTTCAATATTAGTACATGTTTTGGTTTGGCTATATTAAAAAAATAATATTTTCCTGTAATTTTAGTTTTTTCGTTTGTATTTTTGATATATTTGATTTGAACTGGGATATTGTCCTGGCTCAAGACCACTTTGCATCTATATTTAATAGAATGCAAATTTATTTACAAATGGCATGGTAACATTTGGCACGGCAGAAGTATTGCTGCATATACACATACTTACATATGCAACTCAATGAGATGCTTGTAAGATGGCATGTGTACTTTATTACTTGGTGCGATTTTTTAAACGCAAATTCGGCAAGTGAGTTGTGCTTCTCGTTCGTTTGTGAGAATCGTCTCCTTATAAGGGTCAGATTTGATGTTGAAAAGTCGCTGCGAAGCCACTTGAAAACACTTAAAAATTGCAGGGGGCCAAAGATACCCCCGTAGACCTGTCATATAAGCATATTTTGTCATATAAGCATATTTAAGGAGGTGACCACCAAAGTTTAGGCAGTTTTACTTATAGGGAAGTGGTAAAAATATCACTATTTCCATTCGACCTTAAAGGGTGCAGGGGGGCTAAAGCCACACCCGAGAGTTTGCCAGACATGTATTTTATATCTTCTCATAATGTGGTCATAAAAGACTGACCATTTTACTTCGTTGCTAGCCCCGGACTTGGACCTTGTCTGGCACGCACTTTCCACCCCCTGATTGGTCTGGCTGCTAGGTTGGTAACTCGCAGGGGTGAGATATTTCATATATATAAATGCTGAGCGCCCCGACAGTCGAGTTGGTAGCGTGCTCGGCTATCAGTGTGGGGGTTCGATTCCCACCAGAGGCTCTGGTCTGTCGCTACAATGGTCTTAGTCACCCCGGCTCAATCCCTGGACCCAAAATTAGAATATAAATTTACTTTGTATTGTAATTCATAATAAATAAATAATATAAATAAAAATAAATGCTAGCCATGATAAAAAAGTGTAAATGCGACCCATTTTTTGCGACCTTAAAAGTTGCAGGGGGCCCAAAGCCCAAAGGTTTGCCAGACATGCATTTTTTTCTAAAGGCTCATATCCTAAAAGTTTAAGCCGTGATTCTTATAATGTAACTAAACACGTTGCTGGCTCCCGGACTATTAGACACGTGACGAAGGCCTGATAAACCGTATCGTATTTGCCGTCTGCTGAGTCTATATCTTCCCTATACGCGTCTTCTGCTGTTTTCAGATATGTAAGTAATGTGTCGAACATAACCTTAACTCTACCCCATAATTCCTTTTGCTCCAAACTTTTGTTCTCCAGAATTTATACGTCGGGGTCTTCATATTTCAATATACTGAAGTTTGCGCTAATAATAAAATCAAGAGGGGTGAGGAACATTTTTTAACTATTGTTTTCTAAAATCCGTTTAAAATCGAAAAGGAATTCAGATTAGTCAGACGCGATAGAAAATTTGGTAAAGAAATAAACCCAGAAGAAATGGAATAATTCAAAAACTCTCGCTAGAATTGCGTAAAATCTTTCGAAATATATCCAGAAATTATTTACGATGTACACAGATGTCAGAAAAAGAACCGACAGAATCTGAATTTATAAATTATATGCAACCTTTTAAATAAGTAACCAATTGACCGAATAAAGGATTTTAACGTCCAACAAACGTCATAGAGTTTGTGCACTGTAGGGTGAAAGCGTCTCAAAAAATATTGCATAATAAATGTGTCATTTAAGGACACATAATTCATTATCGTACTCGATATACCCAAAGCGCGAGATCAATTTTAATACAGTTTATTTCATAGCGGATTTCGTAAAGCTTATGGGCAACACAATTATTTTGCAATTTAGCATTATTAGATTATACACCAACTTCTGACAACGCTATATATATAACTTTCGGAGGGTAGGACATATAAGTCTTGATTTTGTATTGTTATTCGTATTTCATCATTATTTTTAAACGATTGGATGTAGGCCACATAAATATGATAGTCTTTTTATTATATTATCAACAGCCTTTCCAAAACATTCAGTACGACATTATTTTTTAACTTTAGATTTAGTGATTGCATTTTTTTATTTTCGTGTGTTATGGATGGTCTTTTAGGCTTGACTGTTTGGTTGCGAATGTTGAATGTCCTTTCTGGAGTACTATATTTATTATCCTTCCTGATCAACAATCCAAGTGGTAATAGAACTTATTTCTTTGACGTTTGCCGGTAAATAGATTAATGTTTTTGGCATTTCGTCTAGTTTATATCTTGGAGGAACGTTTATTGTTAATTCGTGAACAGTATGTGCAAGCATATTATTCATATATGTACCTGTAGTAATGTTACATTGTATCTGTATAACATTGACTTTTAAAATGTTAACAGTTTGATTGTAAACATGTTTATTTTCTGCTTTAAATTTCCGTTCATTGAAACCAAACAACTTTCCTATTGAACGTTCTTGATTGAAGAAGATTCTATCGTGAGAAAAGTGTATTTCGGTTTGTAGAGTATTATTTTTCGCTGATATGTCAATGTATACCGTATTCAATAAAGTTTTCTCATTCGTAGAGTTTACATTGTTTGTAGCCACTCTGATTATTGCTTTATAATTTTCCATCAATTTATTATAAATGTCAATCCAGTAGTATGTACCATTATTAATAAATTCTTTCCACATCATTCTCTTCAGATTTCTATTAAAACGTTCAACAATAGAAGCTTTCATTACACTATACGTAAAATAATTATTAATAGAATATTTTGAAATAAGTTAAATTTTTGGTTGAAAAATTCTATTCAGTTTGTAGATTTTTGGTATACGATCCAAATTGATTATTATTTGATCTGCATCGGAAACATCTGTAGAGTTTTTTGTTCTAGTAGGTTCAACCCAAGCGTACTTTGATAACGGTCAGAATATATCTGTAACTTTTATTAAAAGTTGAATAACTCTCCATTTCCACCAAATCTGCTTGCCATAAGTCATCAATACCTTTCATCACAACTCTTCTACGCTGAAAAATTTTCAGAGCTTGAGAATGCCGATCTGCTTTCCATCTTCTTTGTTAAGTAAGTTATTTGCAGACATAACATCACATATATCCAATAACAACAAAAACTTCAGTGGTAATAACCCGTCTTAGTTGATCTTGTCCACTTTCGATTTGCGTCTGTAGGTAAACTGACTGCGTCTGCTTCCCCTGTCGGTGGTGCCAAATTTTTGATTCATTTATTTTGGACGTTAAAGTTGTTATCTTTGTCCACATTGATTCCCAAAAATTTCGGTACATTTTTCTTTGGAATATCTATTTTATATTTTTCCTTAGAATAGTGCCCGAACTTGTCCGAACACTCATATTACGATTGATAGTTTTCTATCAGTGTTATTAAATAATATTAGCTTCTCTCAATTTTTCAATTATAGATAAAATATCACTGTTTTGATTACTATGTCGAGCATTTTGTGATGCTACTAATAGCTTTAATCACTCTACCAATTCGTTGGAATCCTCCCAGTATATATAGTTAGGTTTCTCGAGATATATTTTCATTAAACCTTTGCCCGCGTAAGTATATGGAAATAAACTTTTGATAATTATATTTATATCCTTTGTATCGTTTTATTTGTTCGTCTGGATCAATATTTCCTTTGTGTGCGTTTGTAGTCATCAAAATGTTTAGATTTCTACCTCAGTTCCATCATAATTTTGTTTTTTTTTTTTTTTTTTATATAGCAATCTATTACTATTATAGGATATATTACTGATAATTATTTTATCGTTGGTTAATTCCGAAATTTCCAAAATCCATTTTTTACTTTATGGGCTCCATATATATAAACCAGTTTTTCAGTTCATTTCAAAAGTGATAAATCAATATCATAATCTTCGGTTTGAGAATAGAATGAGT
Source organism: Polietes domitor (assembly GCA_947397865.1). NCBI lineage: Eukaryota > Metazoa > Arthropoda > Insecta > Diptera > Muscidae > Polietes > Polietes domitor. The sequence goes on from OX377618.1 coordinate 105,568,358, forward strand.
CATCGTTAGCGCCTTCTTTATCTTCGCTTTCATCGTTATCACTATTTTCTTAATGGTGATAACGATGGCGTAATGGGTTCAAATTCATATTTTTTCATGGGGTACTAGAGCTTTCGTAATGTAATTGGTTTTATTTTATATTTGTATAACTGGTAGCGAGCAGCTCAGAAACCAGTAGCAAACACAACAGCAACTGGTATACACCGATTCAGCAGTTCACCTTTTAGAAAAGAGTGGTGTACGTCCGTTGCATACAAATGTTTCAATATTACTAAAGTTGAATAAAAAGGGTAAAGCCTTTTCTATATCGCCGCATTCAAGTGCATCGTCTTTACAAATAATTAAAAATTCGTATTTATCTTTCCAACATTCATGACACATATCATGCAATTTTTAAATTTCATATCGGTTCCAACATGATCACTATATATATGTTCATCTTGTTTAAATATAAATATCATATTAGCGTTGTTGCATACTAGATGTTTAGGGATACGTGTATTTCGTCCCATGCAGAAGTATGATCGAATGTTATTTTGTTTTGCACATGTAACGTCATCGTATATCATGGTGGAATTTGGTTTTGCTTCATCAGGTGGGATAAAATCTGCATTTTCAGAAAACGGGTAATAGCCCATATTTTTCAAAAAATGAAATAAGAACGCTTATCTTTGGCTGATGTAGGGACTTTGAGTATACATAAATGTTTCCGAATTTTTAACCATTTGGAGATTCGATTATCAATTATAATCATGCTATTAGTATACCCACAAATCGATGGACTCACAATTATAGCTCTTATAGAATTTGGTAGTATAGCACTGTGTCTTGTTTTATTACTAAATCTAAGTTTCTTACTGTAATAAACGCATAACGAAACGCATTTTGACAACTGGACAAAGAATTGAGAGAAGTTTTAAATTATGAAACTTCAGGACAACATAATCATTTATGTTTGTTTACGCTAAAAACAAAGTTAATTGCAAAAGAAGCGTTCAAGGTAGAGGACTTTTAAGCAATTTAATTAACTCGCTACCATTCGAAATTCATCTACCTGGATATCAGTTTTGCGGGCCTGGAACAAAGTGAGAGAAGTGATTGCAAAGGGGTGATAAAGGCATAAACGATTTGGATGCAGCCTGTAAGGTACACGACAGTGCATACTTACAAACAGAAAATATTGATAAACGCCATCAAGCCGATAGAAAACTAGCTGATAAAGCTTGAAGGAGAGTGAAATCTAAAGACACTACAGTAGGTTAAAAACTAAGTGCATACTTCGTAACCAACGCAATGAAAGCCAAAACAAAATTCGGTATTGGCATCGAGATGGAAAAAGAATAAGGGATGTGGAAAGAAGATTTAAAAAACAACCAGCACCTTAAAGAAACAGAAGCCGGAAGATTTAAGTAGTGGCATAAAAATTGCACGAAAAGTTATTGGAAAATCGGTTAGAGGGAAGAAACATTTTAGAGGAGTCTACATGAGAGACAGACTCCCAAAAAAAACCCTGAATATAGAGAATGTGGAGTAATTAATTTAGACTCAAATACAGGACCTGAAACACACTGGGTGGCTTACTACAAAATTCACAATATTATTGAATATTTTGATAGTTTCGGAAATCTCCAACAGCCTGTGAAAGTATTGCGTTATTTGGGAGATTATATAACTTTTAATTACAAAAGAGAACAAAATTTCGGTTTCAGCTGTGGACATTTATATTTGCAATTTTTATCTAAACTCAGCGGTGGAAATTGTAACTTGGAAGGCCTTAATCAGGCCTGTCTACAGCACCCGGAGGCCTTCCATCGACGTTCCATCTTCCTTTCCTTTTAATATTGCGTGAGATTGGGATGCCTTCCACGCTCGCTTCCTACAGGAAAGTCTTCTAGTAGGCCTTCCTAGATAAGGCATAATGCATGTCGGAAAAAAGCAGGCCTTCCAGAAGATCTCGAAAAGAAGATCTGCTGAAGGCCTTTGAGGCACAGATCTGCTATAAGGCCTTCATGAAGAAGACAGACATTATGTCAGAAAAAATCAGAAGGGCTTAAAATTAAGGCCTGTTTAAGGTCAGAAGCCACAGGCACATTAGAAGGCCTTCCAAAATGAATGCATAATGCATTGCAGAAAAACAGGCCTTATAGAATGGCTTAAAAGAAGGCCTGTTAAAGGTTTTCGAAGTTGTTACGCAACACAGTTGAAAATGCTAAAAATGATAACAATATAAGCTTCTTTTAAAAAATATTTATTTTGATTTTTCTTTAACATAATATAAATAATATATAATAAAATAATTCAGTTCAATGAAATAAAATAATAAAAACTCCAGATGTAGAAACTACAACCGAACAACAGCAGAAACTGATGAAAACTGATAGCGTTTTATGAAATCTGTTTTTGTTATACCCTACACCACTTCGCGGACTTGGGTATTATAAGTTAGTTTCGCGCCAAATGTTTGTAACATCAAGAATAATCGAGCTAGACCCACCTTTAAGTATACCGATCGGCTTAGAATCACCAGCTGAGTCGATTTAACGATGTCTGTCTATCCGTCCGTCCGTCTGCTGTCCATCTAAGCTTGTTCGCACTCTACAGGTCGCAATTGTTGTCCGATTGTCATGAAACATGGGAGAAGTTATTTTTTCTGGCCAAGGACCATCGGTATTGAATTTGGAGGAAATCGGTTCAGATTTAGATATAGGCCCATACAAATGTCGCTCCCGATTTGACTTTTTGCGCCCTATAAAGCACATATAGTACCCGATTTTCATCAAATTTGGCTTAACACCTTGTAATCAAACTAGAAATTCCTGTGGCGAAAACTGGTTAGATCGGTTCAGATTTAGATATAGCCCCCATACAAATGTCGCTCCCGATTTCACTTTTTCCGCTTCAGAAACCACATATTGTACCCGATACTCTTTAAAATTGGCACAACATTTTATAATCGAACTAGAAACACCTATGGTGAAAGTGGGTAAGATCGGTTCAGATTTAGATATAGCCCCCATACAAATGTCGCTCCCGATTTCACTTTTTCCGCTTTAGAAACCACATATTGTACCCGATTTTCTTTAAATTTGGCACAACATTTTATAATCGAACTAGAAACACCTATGCTGAAAGTGGGTAAGATCGGTTCAGATTTAGATATAGTCCCCATACAAATGTCGCTCCCGATTTCACTTTTTTTGTATTAGAAACCACGTATTGTACCCGATTTTCTTTTAAATTGGCACAACATTTTATAATCGAACTAGAAACACCTATGCTGAAAGTGGGTAAGATCGGTTCAGATTTAGATATAGCCCCCATACAAATGTCGCTCCCGATTTCACCTTTTCCGCCTTAGAAACCACATATTGTATCCGATTTTCTTTAAAATTGACACAACATTTTATAATCGAACTAGAAACACCTATGCTGAAAGTGGGTAAGATCGGTTCAGATTTAGATATAGCCCCCATATAAATGTCGCTCCCGATTTCACTTTTCCGCTTTAGAAACCACATATTGTACTCGATTTTCTTTAAAATTGACACAATATTTTATAATCGAACTAGAAACGCCTATGCTGAAAGTGGGTAAGATCGGTTCAGATTTAGATATAGCCCCCATACAAATGTCGCTCCCGATTTCACTTTTTCCGCTTTAGAAACCACATATTGTACCCGCTTTTCTTTAACTTTGGCACAACATTTTATAATCGAACTAGAAACACCTATGCTGAAAGTGGGTAAGATCGGTTCAGATTTAGATATAGTCCCCTTACAAATGTCGCTCCCGATTTCACCTTTTCTGTTTTAGAAACCACGTATTGCACTCGATTTTCTTTAAAATTGAAATTATAATCGAACTAGAAACACCTATGCTGAAAGTGGGTAAGATCGGTTCAGATTTAGATATAGCCCCCATACAAATGTCGCTACCGATTTCACTTTTTCCGCTTTAGAAACCACATATTGAACCCGATTTTCTTTAAAATTGATACTACATTTTATAATCGAAATAGAAACACCTATGCTGAAAGTGGGTATGATTGGTTCAGATGTAGATATAGCCCCCATACAAATGTCGCTCCCGATTTCACTTTTTCCGCTTTAGAAACCACATATTGTACCCAATTTTCTTTAAAAGTGGCACAACATGTAAAAATCCAACTAAAAAAACCTATGGTGAAAGTGGGTAAGATCGGTTCAGATTTAGATATAGCCCTCATACAAATGTTGCTCCCGAATGTTAAACCGATTTTGGCTTTACATATTATATTTCGTCAATAAACATACATGGTGAAAGCGGGTCACATCGTTCCAGGTTTCAATATACCCCCATACAAATGCCCTTTCCGATTTAAAATTTTTTGCCAAACACATACATTTACAGGATGCAAAAATCCTTCCCGATTTCACTTTTTTACCGAATTGAATTGTAATGAGATAGAAAGTCCGTCCGTCTTTAGCCTTTCCTTACTTGTTTGGGAGATGCCCATATGTCCATACTTTGGTATAACCCAAATGGTTCCCACTCTGATCTATTACAGCTCTAGCAACTACATCTTACATCGTATCTTCATCAATTTTTGCAGATCATTATATGTTTCAACTAGGAATACCTACCGTGAATGAGAAATATATTGGCGCATGTTTTTGCAGAGGCCTCAAGTGTTGTTATAGGTCCCATTCAAATGTCCGTCCGATTCATCCTATTACCACTGTATAATTTGTATTTATCATTGGATCTTGATCAATTTTTCCATATCATGTTATATTTACTTTATTCGGAATATCTGCTGGAAAATTGGATCAATTACTTTATTATTTACCATATTCATTAAATTTGACTAAAGATGAATTGATAGTAACTGTATAAATTATATGAACTACATAAAATTGCTCCCATGGAATACCTGGGTTTAGTAATCAAAGCGATGTATATTTGCATGGAGTGGTGTAGGGTATTATATAGTCGGCCCCGTCCGACTTTAGTCTTTCCTTACTTGTTTTTACTTGCTCTTTTGTTTTACTCCCCCTCCCGAAGCACGTAGAGAGGCAATGTAGGGTTTCCAGAACTTTGGATGTGACCCAGTCGTTGCTGGAACAAACGTTTTTACTTACACCTTTTTTACTTTAGTGCACTCTTGCTATAACTTCTCAGAATTATGTGAATTTGATATGTATGTGCTAGATGCCGGATTGTAAACGGAAGATCAATAAATATGTTTCGTACTGAAATGCAACCACATGCACTAAATTTAATTCTTACTTATAGCCTTTGCACACTGCATGCGAAATCAATCGATTTCAGCGTGAAATGACAAGGTCGATTTACAAATATCAAATTTGTATGGAATCTCACATTTGTAAATCGACCTAGAGCTAAAATCGATTGATTTCCCATGTAGTGTGAAAAGGCTTTTAGGGACTTTTTCAGATTTGTTTGGGCCTAACGAAAAAGATTTGTGGCAATCCTGCTTGCACGTTCGAGTTTTTATAACGGGATAAATAACGGGATACACAGACGATATATCAAACCATAATACACTATCTACAGACATTCTAAAGAGAAGCGAAGTGGAATGTCTACACCTTCCCCATAGCTTCTATTAGCAAGGCTTATAACAGGCCTTCTTAAAAGAAGGGACGATGAATGTGAGAGAGCAACTGGAAACACCTTCCCCTTGCTTTCCATTTGCAAGGCCTTCAATAGACCTTCGAAGCGAAGAGGAACGAGATCAAAATCCATACGCCTTCTTTTAGAAGGGCATATAAGAGGCCTTCTTATACGAAGCAGAAATAAGATACAAAATAAAGCAATGACAAGGCATTTTAACACGCCTGATAGTAGCATGCCTACAATAATTCCCTGTAATGGTTGCTCGCAGGCCTTACATAAGGAAGCCCTCGCCAAATAAGACCTTCCACATGCCTAAAATTTGGAAGGCCTCGTAAATTCCGCCGCTGGGAATACAATACTCACATGCACACATACATCCCTACACGTACATTTGTATAGGGTAATTGCAACAGAAAACGACCCAAAAACCATAGGTTTGGATTTTCATCCTATCCGATTTTGATGAAATTTGGCACATACATTCTACTAGTGGTTGCGAGTTATATACCGTTTACCGTAGCTCAAAGTAGTGCATGGTTTAAGTTTTACAATAGTAAAAATTTGGTTATCTCGTTATTTTAAGATATGGCTTCTTTATCGATATTATAACTACGGATCGCGTCATCAGACTTTAACGATTTAGGTCTCCTATTAATGTATATGAATGTCCCTGTGGTTCAACGACTCCAAAAATTTAAAAAATAATCCTTGAATAATCTGAGAAACATGTTTTTAATTTTATTTATTTTGTTTTCTTTTTGAGTATTATATTCTCTACAAATATCAAAAAATCAGAGTGGGGTGGCCAGTTAAGAAATTACGGCTGTTTTTCCAAGGTATTGCGTTATTTCAGCAAGGCCAAAATTTCGAAATAAGGTTGTCGATGTTCCCGACAAAAATGAAAGATTCATCTGTTTTACGGGTTCTCTCAAAATATTTCGCAATTATCATTGCCGTTCGTGAGCTGTACGCGTTCAAAAACCTCCCATAAAGCAGGTTATTGAGAATTAATGATGACAGATTTTTACGATTTTATTGCATTTTTTTATAAAATCCGATAAATTTCCACGTTTTTAGTTCGACTTGTGTTTTTAGGGGGTCGTTGGAGAGGTATTAATCGTCAATTGCAATTTCAAGAACTTCTTAACCCATTGAGGGTCGCACATTTTTTCAATGGGATAAATGTGAAATAACAGCTGACATATGAGACATAATCAGACTGATCAAGGTTTAAAACAAGGGCCTCTAAACGCAGGATTGGTCGATTTCTGAAAAGCCAAAAATTTTCATTCATATCTATATATGTACATTAGTGTCGCTTCGAAATAAAGGTTGTCGATGTTCCAGACTAAAATGGAAGATTCGCTTGTTTTACGGGTTCTCTCAAAATATTTCGCATTTATCATTGCCGTTCGTGTGCTGGACGCGTTCAAAAAACTCTATAAAGCAGGGGTTTCATGAAAAGAATTCACGATGAGAATGATATTGAGAAAAAAATCCATTAGAAATTAAAATCTGGCCCGAGCTTTATCAAACCATATCAAAAACTTGCAATGTGACCCAGCATAAATGTCCGATTTTTACGACTTTATTGAATTTTTTTATGATTTTTTATTTAAATTCCGCTAAATGTCCACCTTCTTAGTACGACTTGTGTTTTTAGGTGCTCGTTGGAGAGCTATTGATCATCAATAGTAATTTCAAGAACTTCTTAACCCATTGAGAGTCGCATATTGAAAACAAGGGCTTACAAACGCCACGACAATGGCCCTAATTCAAGAACCCTGGAAACAGTGTTCGAGGGCTAAGGTCACGAAACTTCATGTTCATATCCAACCGAAGGTTTTATTATTCATCATTATTGAACTACTCACTATCCACTGGTTTAGTTATCTGTGATAAAGGCAACAAACCCACGCACAGTGTGATTTTTGTGCAGTAAGTCATTTTTTCGACACATAAAATTTAAAAATGTAATGATGCAGTTCTGTAGAAGATTGATTTAGTATGAATAATCCATAAATTGTATCCCAAAAAATGTTTATTTGTCTTTGAATAATAATTTCATTCAAATGGCTGCCTCGGGCACCCCACAAATAATAGTCCAACGGTTGAATAGTTGAAAAAAAACGTTAGATGGCGGACCCTATCCTATAGCTGACTTTATTATCTTCTCCTTACTCTTCCTCTAAACTATATGGGTACAACAATGGGCCTCCGAGTGAAACTTGAAAAACAGCCGAAATTTCTTAACCTATGGCCATCCCGCTATGAATTTTAGGCATTTTGTAGAGAATAAAATAAGCTAAAATACAAAACAAAAACAAGAAAATTAAAGATATGATTTTCAGGATATTCAAGGATTAAAATTATTTTTAATTTTTGGAGTCCTTGACCCTCAAGACATTCATATTTCCGTACAGATTCGGAAAGAAGAGGTGTAAAACTTTCAGATCATATCGATACCGTTAACGGTATATTACCCTTATATGCCAAATTTCATCAAAATCGATGAGGGTCGAAATCCATGTTGGGTCTAAATCTTGTGGAATTACCCTATAGTTATATGAATTACACATTCGCACATACATACACTTCCTCATTCCCAACCCTCCCTCGTCCAAACCAACGTGTACGTGTCGTGAAATATAATACCCCAAAAACAAATGTTCTAACACATGAGGAATTACACAATTTTCTCAGAGATTGCACATATTCCTCTGAGGAAAGCAGTTATTCCTCGGAGGATTCCTCTTGATATGGGATATACACTATCATTGCGCACAGCTACCACAACATAATAAGAAAAGACCAAACAACAAAAGAACATCTAAGTGTAATACGTAAAAAGCAATTATTACAATATTTACATTGACGACAGTAGTGATACTACGTTAGTTTTTACCAAATTTTGAGTTTTTGTTTCTATACGTATACATGTAAGTAATCGTAAAGTTTAAATTACAGTTAGGTTTGTAATATGGCTGTTGTTTCGCCGAATGCGAAGTTTTATGTAAATAAAAACACGTTAAGTTATATATTTTCTTATAATATTCAAAGCCTTTATTTGGAAGCAATATTACCTTGTAAATATACCAAACGGAGAAGTTATCAAAGGTGGAGCTCGTTAGTTAGTTATAGCAAGTTAGTTAATAGTAAACAAACAAGATGGTGAGTGCGAGTAATCCGAATAACTGACTCGTTGTAATCTAGCAACTATTCATGTTTCATTTAAAGAAGTATGCAGATTCAAAAGAGAAATCGGACGATTTACATGCTGTCAAGCATCCGTGATTTAACGCGACATATTTTATTTAAATTGAGTTTAGACTTAAACATTTCCGGCCCATTTGCAACACCAAGGGATGTTGTAAGTAAATTGTCTTAAACTTATGAAGTGGTTGTATAGTGCAGTATGTAAGCTTTAGATTTTCGTGTTTAAACTTAAACCGGTGGTGCCAGTAGGAACACCTGGGAACCATTAGGGATTCCAGCGAACGGGCCAAATACCCTTGGTGGCCGATGTAGGGACACCTGGAAGCCTGTAGCGACCCCAACGAATGGGTCAAGGACCCTTGTGAATACGATAATATAAGTCTGCGCCAAACAGAAGGTCGATTGGACGATAGTCGAACAAACTCGATTCTGCCAAACGAAGATTTTCCGGAATTAGAGGGCAGAACAAAAGCCACAGTTTCGAAGAGAACAGAAGAGTCCGGGAGTCTGTATATTCATAGGACAAAGTTTCTTCGATGAAGCCGATATGGCCTGATTGGCACCCGAAACAATAGCATTCATTCAATGTATCGGGAGATTTAAACGTGTTTGCAATCGTTCCGTAATGAACGATGATTCTGAAGCCGGATCAATCAGCGTTCGGGCAGGGTACGAATACAATTGTGATAGATATCTATCATAGCAGTTCCTAACAAAACTGCGCGATTCTGAGACGCATTGAAAGACTGACGAGTCGTAGGAACCGAAGTCGTGTAAGTCGATGTAGAAGGTCGTGGACCATGGTCGTCTTAGGATGTCAGGCGAGATGTAACGGAATATGTGGGCGACAGAAATTGTATCGGGCGAGGCAGGAACACTAGGTCGTGTTCCAAGCTGTACATGAACTGACAGTTCAGAGCCTGCAGTGATAGAAAGATCGGAATGAGTTCTCGGAGAGAATTTATGCGTACCACAAATATGATCAAGCTTTCGATTGATCAAAGTTATAGTCCGGGAGCCAGCAACGTTTTTGTTACACCATCACAGCTTAAACTTTTAGGATATGTTCCTTTATTTTTGGAAAGATAAAATGCATGTCTGGCAAACCTTCGGGGGTAGCTTTCGCCCCCCTGCACTTTTAAGGTAGCAAAAAATTGGTCGCATTTACACTATTTCATCATGGCTGGCATTTATATGTATGAAAGCTCTTACCCCTGAGAGTTACCAACCAAGCAACGTAAATTGGAAACACAAATTAAATTCTGAATTGTTCTGCTTTTATTGATACATATGCATTTTAAACAAACAATTCCGTCGATTTCTGCGCAATCTCACAATAGAGGACAGCTTTCTTTTGATTTTTCCATAGAAATTTGTATCAGCAATTGACAGTCCAGCAAGTGCAGGAGGGCCAAAGCCTCTCGGAAGGTTTGCCAGACATGGATTTTTTTCTTTCTATAATGTAAGGAAGCGACCATAAAATATCACAACCTTTTTCGACCTTAAAAATTGCAGGGGGGCCAAAACCACCCCCGAATGTTTGCCAGACATGAATTTTTGTTCCTCTCATAATGTAAGAAATTTATGGCCAATTCTTTGGCAGTTTTACTTATAGGGAAGTGTTGGAAATAGCACTATTTTTATTCGACCTTAAAAGGTGCAGGGGAGCAAAAGCCGCCATCGAAGGTTTGCCAGACATGGATTTTTCCTTTGTACAATGGAACGAAATTATCATAAAAGGTTTGGCCGTTTTATTTATAGTTTAAGGATTTTCGTTTCTGGCCCCCGGACTTTAAGGCTATCTGGCACGCACTTTCCACCCCCAGACTGGTCTGGCTGGTTGGTTGATAACTCGTAGGTGTAAGAGTTTTCCAAATAATCAAATACCAGCCATGATAAAATATTGTAAATAACAATACGCTTTTCCACCTTAAAAAACACTACCTTATTATACCCTCCACCTAAGGGTGGAGGTATATTCACTTTGTCATTCCGTTTGTAACACCTTAAAATATTCGTCGGAGACCCCATAAAGTATATATATTCTGGGTCGTGGTAAAATTCAAAGACGACATAGCCATGTCCGTCTGCCCGTCTGTCAGTCTATTGAAAGCACGCCAGCTTCCGAACGAAATGAGCTAGGAGGATCAAATTTTCCCTAAATGTGTCTTATGGTTGCAGATCGGTTGGGATTGAAAGTGGGCGAAATCGACCCCTAATATTTAAAGTATTTAAGCATGTTTTTTCACTATGTATGCTTATATTTGCTTGATATTGGGAATACGCTTTCCCCTTATAAAAAAACGTGCACCATAAAGTGATTCTTATTCGTAGGGGGTGAAATGGAGCAAAAAGGGATACAAATGGTACCTATCAAACGACAGCAGCTAGAAGCAGGAAATTTGGTGTACATTCATCCAATTAAGTATATCGTTACGAAAATATAAAAAATACTCAACTAACATTTTTTTGCAAATCGAGATTTTTGGTTATTTTAACAAAACACAACAACTTCGGTCATAATAATCAAAAATATCGATTTGCAAAAAACTGTTAGTTGAGTCTTTTTTATATTTTGGTAACGATATACATAATATAAAATTATTTTTTTCAAATTAGTACTTTTAAGGGGTAACATGGAAATAGAGGGATAGAAATGGTACCAACCAAACGGCTGCATCTACAATAATGGAACTCGGTTTATACATTCCTCTGATTGCATAGACACGTACATTTTGGGGATAAAATGGAAAGATGGGATAAAAATAGTACTCACCAAATGACCGAAGATAGAATGCGGAGTATACATTCCTCTGACTACGTAGACACGAAAAATGAAAGTTTATTTCAAATTCGTACTTTCAAGGGATACAGAACAGAGGGATATAACTAGTAACAACTAAACGGCTACAATTCGTTGTGTTAATTCCGTTAATTGCGTAGACACGTAAAATAAAGACATTTTAGAAAGTCGTAATTTTAAGGGGGTAAAATAGGAAAAATGGGATAATGTTAAGTAATTGAAAAGCTTTTGCTTTTATTCGAAAATATTCTTGGCGACTGTAGAAAATTGTATTGATTTTCTAAAAACAAGCTATGCCAAAATCAAAGCATTATTGATTACAATCATACAAAATAAACAAAGTGTATATATACAAAGTAGCTAACGAACAATATAAATAAAATCTCCAACACTTCCACTTTTATTTATATTCTCCGTCCAGATACAGTGGCTTAGTATTTCACATAGTCTTTATATCATTGAATCGTTGCTTTTTTAAAGGGTTGGTGAAAATATCTGCCAGTTGTTTGGTCGTTGAAACAAACATTAATTCAAAGAACTTGCTTTCGTATACCTCGTGAATAGAATGATATTTCACCTCGATATGTTTAGTTAGTTTTTGAAACTGCGCATTCTTTACCAGTTTAATGGTACTTTGATTGTCCAAATACATTTTTGGGATAGAAATACTTGCATTTACCATAAGTTCTTCTAAAAGCCTTCGTAACCACTTCAGCTCTTTCACGCCTTCACAAGCAGCCACATATACAGCTTCCGCTGTTGACAAAGCCACCGTCTGTTGCTTTCGAGAAAACCATGAAATTGGTCCCCCTGATAACATTACAACATAACCACTGGTTGAATGCCTCTTTTTCCAAATCTCCGGCATAATCCGAGTCTGTAAAACATTTTAAAACAGTATCTGTCTTCTCAAAAGTTATACCATTAGTCAACGTTCCGCACATGTATTTGAATATTCGTTTAATTGCTGCAACATGTTCATCTCCAAATGAATCCAAGAAACGACTTAAAAATGAAACAGCAAATGCAATGTCAGGCCTTCTTGCTACAACCAAATACATAAGAGAACCATCGGCTTCTCGATAAGGAAATTTAGATAAATTTTTGTGTTGTGTAGGAACCAAGATTTCATCGATTGGTGTACTTACTGGTTTTGCACTATCCATATTAAATATCCACAATAATTTCTTAGTATATGGTGACTGGCAAATATGGATCCTATCTTTTTCTTGAGTGATTTCTACTCCCAAAATAATATAAGGAATCAAATTATTTACTTCAAACTCGCCACGAAGATGATTGATGCAAATTTCAGAAACTTCTGCAGACTCAGCCGTTAAAATTTCCGAAAAACGCTTATTGCAGCATCTTGAGGCTTATTTGAGCCCATACAAACTTTTTTGTAACCAGCATACTCGTTCGGATCCGTCATCGTAAGCAATTGGTTGATGCATATAATTATAACTCATCCACAAGATTGCCATACAAAAATGTAGTCTTGATATCGAATTGAGTCAGATGGTAATCAAATTGAGTCGACAAAGCCAAAATCATCCGAAGTTTTGCAACCGGACTAAAAGTATCCTCGTAATCTAGCCCAAATTTCTGTGTAAATCCACGCACAACTAAACGAGCTTTGAAACGGTCAATAGTGTCTTCCTTTTTATTCTTGATTTTGTAAACCCACTTGTTCGAAATTGCGTTCTTACTTTCTGGTAGCTTTAAAAGTTTCCATGTTCCGTTTTCCATGAGGGAATTGTACTCCTCATCCATGGCTTGCTTCCACTGCACATTATGTCCACATGAAACTGCTTCCTGGTAAGTATCTTGATCGATTATGAAGGCATAGAACATTTTGTCTATTTCATTGAATGTTCTTGAACGAAGATTATAGCGATGGCCTGTAGTTTCTGCTGGAATTTGTTTCTCTTGCATGGTTGTTTGCCCACGAACATTCTCTTCATCTTCTACTGATGAGTTTGCAACATCAGTTGTGTCTTCAATTTCATTGCCGTGAACATGCTTACATTACAATTATCCGTTGTTTTTGTTTCGCAGTCTTTAACAGGCTCGTCATTTTGTATTCGTACATAAGTATATTCGTAAGCCGTGGAACCATATACGTGAAGGCTGCTTATATGAGGAGTTTTGCCAAACCATAATTCATAAGGAACCTTTACCTTGATCGGACTGCTGCCAGTTCTGTTCAGGGTATATACAACTGTGTTAACTGCTTCACCCCAATATCTCAAACTTAGTCCTTTACTGTGGATCATAGATCTGGCAGTTTCGATAATAGTCCTCATGTCCCACTCAGCTCTTCCGTTTTGTTCCGGTGAATATGGTGTCGTTCTCTGGTGTACTATTTTGTATGAGTTCAGTGTTTCACTTACTTCTTTGTTGACGAATTCCGAACCATTGTCAGAACGACATGTTTGGACCTTTATTCCATTTTCTGCTTCTACTTGATCCAAATACCTTTTTAGTGAGCGCCCCGGTAGTCGAGTTGGTAGCGTGCTCGGCTATCAGCGTGGGGGTCGTGGGTTCGATTCCCACCAGAGACTCTGGTCTGTCGCTGCAATAACTAGCTACAATGGTCTTAGTCACCCCGGCTCAATCCCTGGACCCAAAATTAGAATATAAATTTACTTTGTATTGTAATTCATAATAAATAAATAAAAAAATAAAAAACCTTTTTAGTATACCTGGTACATCAGATTTCGTCTTTACGCAATAAACGTGTCGATAATTTGGACTTTCCTGAAATGGTTTTCGGTGCTGTTTACCCATTACACATGCTTCGCAAAAGAAATCGTTTCCAGAATACTTTATATTTTGCTTATTCAGAACACCGTTCACATGTTCCTTCCTCTGATGACAAATTCGTTCATGCCAAACACGCAATGTATTACATTTCTCAGCAACATTACCTCGCTTATAAAAGCAGTACCTCCTCCGTCTGACTTGATGTGCTTCTTATCAGGACAATCGCGTTTCCAGTGACCAGACTTGCCACAATTATAGCAATTAGAGCGTTCGGTTCATTATACTTCCTTCCAGTATAAGTTTTCTTTCCATGTTTTGCTACAAACGCCTCATTTCACCGGTAGGATGCCCAGTCGACATTCTTCTATGCACAGACGAGACGACAAATTTTTCAGTGTTCGTTCGCTCCTTTATGTTGCTTCCCATGAAGAGAAAAAATATCGATATTCATCCGGAAGGGTCATAAATATTTTGGTAATAAACATGCTATCTGTAATTTTCTCCAATAAATATGAACATCATTGATATATGAACAGAGATGCTGTCGGCAGGATCCTTCGTGTATTGGAAAAAATGGTGGTGCAAAAGATGAATTTATGTTGCGGACTTCTGCTCATAAATACTTTCCACTACAGACCATTTCAGTCGATGATTCACAATTAATTATGTGCATCAATGGTTATTCTCCCATAGACACAACTATTATCTTCTGAGCCTTGGTATCACGAGATTTCCACAATCGTAGTTCATTCACCGCACTTGAATCAGGATCAGGTTGCACTCTAGTTCCATCCACGAAACACCATAAATCGTTAGCACGTAAAATTACTTTCATTTGGAACTTCCACAGAGTCCAACCTTCCATTCCCTCCAATTTGGAAATTTTAATATCCTCCATTATTATTTCAAGATGATATTGAATCATTGTTGCAATCCTTTTCGCTTCTAGGCAATGTTTGAATCTGTATGTGTTTCTATGTATCCTTTAATTATGGGTGTCTGGGCCCATAATTGAAAAGCTTGTGCTTTTAATTGAAAATATTCTTGACGACTGAAGAAAATTTTATTGATTTTCTAAAAACAAGCTATGCCAAAATCAAAGCATTATTGATTAAAATCATACAAAGTAAACAAAGTGTATATAAAGGGTGATTTTTTAGCTATTATC
Organism: Polietes domitor; assembly: GCA_947397865.1. Lineage (NCBI taxonomy): Eukaryota > Metazoa > Arthropoda > Insecta > Diptera > Muscidae > Polietes > Polietes domitor. The sequence continues at coordinate 105,583,930 of OX377618.1, forward strand.
TTTTTGGCAACACTGGTTTAAACAGCTGACACACGTTTCGTGTTTTGTTTCACTGTCAAACATCTTCAGCTTGGTCTATAATTTAACCATGAATCGTCTTACAAACGAACAACGCTTGCAAATTATTGAATTCTATTATCAAAATGCGTACTCTGTTAAGAAAGTTCATCGCGCGCTTCCATTTTATGGTCAGTTTAATCGACCCACTGAAGCGGCTATTCGGACTATTGTGACTAAATTTCGCACCAAATTTACATTGTTTGACATTAAACCACCAACACGCTTACGTAGAGTGCGTGTTAATGATGACCACCAATTATCGATTCGTCGCCGTTCGCAGCAATTGGGCCTCTGTTACTCAAAAACGTGGAAATGCCAAAATTGGACTAAGCGGATGGACCACTTGAGGCGCAGTCAAGGTCAACATTTGCATGAAATAATCTACAAACATTAAATTATATGGACCGTACTATCGATTCAAATAAAGATTTCATGCATTTTTCTGAATTTTATGTGTTTTTTTACTTTCCTATAGCTTTTAAAAAATCACCCTTTACAAAGTAGCTAACGAACAATATAAATAAAATCTCCAACAGATAAAAATGGTACAAACCAAAAGGCCGCAGCTAGATTCATATAAAGATAAGAATATTTAGTTTTTGAATCGACTTGAAGCATTATTTCTATATATATATAGTATTGGTAGCCTTGTCTTATAAGCGTGGTTTGAAACAATAAAAATATTATATTAATTTATAAACTTATGTTTTCAATATTAGTACATGTTTTGGTTTGGCTATATTAAAAAAATAATATTTTCCTGTAATTTTAGTTTTTTCGTTTGTATTTTTTTTTGGTCTGTAATCAATATTTCATTTGAACTGGGATATTATCCTGGCTCAAGACCACTTTGCATCTATATTTAATAGAATGCAAATTTATTTACAAATGGCATGGTAACATTTGGCACGGCAGAAGTATTGCTGCATATAAACATACTTATATATGCAACTCAATGAGATGCTTGTAAGATGGCATGTGTACTTTATTACTTGGTGCGATTTTTTAAACGCAAATTCGGCAAGTGAGTTGTGCTTCTCGTTCGTTTGTGAGAATCGTCTCCTTATAAGGGCCGGATTTGATGTTGAAAAGTCGCTGCGAAGCCACTTGAAAAGACTTTTGACATGGTCGAAATCATGATCGTGGTAGTCTGCAGCCATGTAATAAATGTCACCATGCCATTTGTAAATAAATTTGCATTCTATTAAATATAGATGCAAAATGGTCTTGAGCCAGGACAATATCCCAGTTCAAATTAATATTACTGCACTTCTACGAAAATCGACAGCCTCTGTGGAATGCAATCTATGGTGGAGGGTATAAAAAGTTCGGAACTTTACTTGTTTATCTTAAAACGTGCAGGAGGCCAAAGATACCCTTGTAGACCTGTCATATAAGCATATTTTTCTTATCATAATGTAAGGAGGTGACCACCAAAGTTTAGGCAGTTTTACTTATAGGGAAGTGGTAAAAATATCACTATTTCCATTCGACCTTAAAGGGTGCAGGGGGGCTAAACCCACACCCGAGATTTTGCCAGACATGTATTTTATATCTTCTCATAATGTAAGGAAGTGGTCATAAAAGACTGACCCGTTTTACTTCGTTGCTAGCCCCGGATTGGTCTGGCTGCTAGGTTGGTAACTCGCAGGGGTGAGATATTTCATATATATAAATGCTGAGCGCCCCTATAGTCGAGTTGGTAGCGTGCTCGGCTATCAGTGTGGGGGTTGTGGGTTCGATTCCCACCAGAGGCTCTGGTCTGTCGCTACAATGGTCTTAGTCACCCCGGCTCAATCCCTGGACCCAAAATTAGAATATAAATTTACTTTGTATTGTAATTCATAATAAATAAATAAAAATAAATGCTAGCCATGATAAAAAAGTGTAAATGCGACCCATTTTTTGCGACCTTAAAAGTTGCAGGGGGCCCAAAGCCCAAAGGTTTGCCAGACATGCATTTTTTTCTTTCCAAAAATAAAGGCTCATATCCTAAAAGTTTAAACCGTGATTCTTATAATGTAACTAAACACGTTGCTGGCTCCCGGACTATTAGACTATTTGCCGTCTGCTGAGTCTATATCTTCCCTACGCGCGTCTTCTGCTGTTTTCAGATATGTAAGTAATGTGTCAGATATGTAAGTAATGTCGAAAAAATCAGAAGGGCTTAAAATTAAGGCCTGTTTAAGGTCAGAAGCCACAGGCACATTAGAAGGCCTTCCAAAATGAATGCATAATGCATTGCAGAAAAACAGGCCTTATAGAATGGCTTAAAAGAAGGCCTGTTAAAGGTTTTCGAAGTTGTTACGCAACACAGTTGAAAATGCTAAAAATGATAACAATATAAGCTTCTTTTAAAAAATATTTATTTTGATTTTTCTTTAACATAATATAAATAATATATAATAAAATAATTCAGTTCAATGAAATAAAATAATAAAAACTCCAGATGTAGAAACTACAACCGAACAACAGCAGAAACTGATGAAAACTGATAGCGTTTTATGAAATCTGTTTTTGTTATACCCTACACCACTTCGCGGACTAGGGTATTATAAGTTAGTTTCGCGCCAAATGTTTGTAACATCAAGAATAATCGAGCTAGACCCACCTTTAAGTATACCGATCGGCTTAGAATCACCAGCTGAGTCGATTTAACGATGTCTGTCTATCCGTCCGTCCGTCTGCTGTCCATCTAAGCTTGTTCGCACTCTACAGGTCGCAATTGTTGTCCGATTGTCATGAAACATGGGAGAAGTTATTTTTTCTGGCCAAGGACCATCGGTATTGAATTTGGAGGAAATCGGTTCAGATTTAGATATAGGCCCATACAAATGTCGCTCCCGATTTGACTTTTTGCGCCCTATAAAGCACATATAGTACCCGATTTTCATCAAATTTGGCTTAACACCTTGTAATCAAACTAGAAATTCCTGTGGCGAAAACTGGTTAGATCGGTTCAGATTTAGATATAGCCCCCATACAAATGTCGCTCCCGATTTCACTTTTTCCGCTTCAGAAACCACATATTGTACCCGATACTCTTTAAAATTGGCACAACATTTTATAATCGAACTAGAAACACCTATGGTGAAAGTGGGTAAGATCGGTTCAGATTTAGATATAGCCCCCATACAAATGTCGCTCCCGATTTCACTTTTTCCGCTTTAGAAACCACATATTGTACCCGATTTTCTTTAAATTTGGCACAACATTTTATAATCGAACTAGAAACACCTATGCTGAAAGTGGGTAAGATCGGTTCAGATTTAGATATAGTCCCCATACAAATGTCGCTCCCGATTTCACTTTTTTTGTATTAGAAACCACGTATTGTACCCGATTTTCTTTTAAATTGGCACAACATTTTATAATCGAACTAGAAACACCTATGCTGAAAGTGGGTAAGATCGGTTCAGATTTAGATATAGCCCCCATACAAATGTCGCTCCCGATTTCACCTTTTCCGCCTTAGAAACCACATATTGTATCCGATTTTCTTTAAAATTGACACAACATTTTATAATCGAACTAGAAACACCTATGCTGAAAGTGGGTAAGATCGGTTCAGATTTAGATATAGCCCCCATACAAATGTCGCTCCCGATTTCACCTTTTCCGCCTTAGAAACCACATATTGTATCCGATTTTCTTTAAAATTGACACAACATTTTATAATCGAACTAGAAACACCTATGCTGAAAGTGGGTAAGATCGGTTCAGATTTAGATATAGCCCCCATATAAATGTCGCTCCCGATTTCACTTTTCCGCTTTAGAAACCACATATTGTACTCGATTTTCTTTAAAATTGACACAATATTTTATAATCGAACTAGAAACGCCTATGCTGAAAGTGGGTAAGATCGGTTCAGATTTAGATATAGCCCCCATACAAATGTCGCTCCCGATTTCACTTTTTCCGCTTTAGAAACCACATATTGTACCCGCTTTTCTTTAAATTTGGCACAACATTTTATAATCGAACTAGAAACACCTATGCTGAAAGTGGGTAAGATCGGTTCAGATTTAGATATAGTCCCCTTACAAATGTCGCTCCCGATTTCACCTTTTCTGTTTTAGAAACCACGTATTGCACTCGATTTTCTTTAAAATTGAAATTATAATCGAACTAGAAACACCTATGCTGAAAGTAGGTAAGATCGGTTCAGATTTAGATATAGCCCCCATACAAATGTCGCTACCGATTTCACTTTTTCCGCTTTAGAAACCACATATTGAACCCGATTTTCTTTAAAATTGATACTACATTTTATAATCGAAATAGAAACACCTATGCTGAAAGTGGGTATGATTGGTTCAGATGTAGATATAGCCCCCATACAAATGTCGCTCCCGATTTCACTTTTTCCGCTTTAGAAACCACATATTGTACCCAATTTTCTTTAAAAGTGGCACAACATGTAAAAGTCCAACTAAAAAAACCTATGGTGAAAGTGGGTAAGATCGGTTCAGATTTAGATATAGCCCTCATACAAATGTTGCTCCCGAATGTTAAACCGATTTTGGCTTTACATATTATATTTCGTCAATAAACATACATGGTGAAAGCGGGTCACATCGTTCCAGGTTTCAATATACCCCCATACAAATGCCCTTTCCGATTTAAAATTTTTTGCCAAACACATACATTTACAGGATGCAAAAATCCTTCCCGATTTCACTTTTTTACCGAATTGAATTGTAATGAGATAGAAAGTCCGTCCGTCTTTAGCCTTTCCTTACTTGTTTGGGAGATGCCCATATGTCCATACTTTGGTATAACCCAAATGGTTCCCACTCTGATCTATTACAGCTCTAGCAACTACATCTTACATCGTATCTTCATCAATTTTTGCAGATCATTATATGTTTCAACTAGGAATACCTACCGTGAATGAGAAATATATTGGCGCATGTTTTTGCAGAGGCCTCAAGTGTTGTTATAGGTCCCATTCAAATGTCCGTCCGATTCATCCTATTACCACTGTATAATTTGTATTTATCATTGGATCTTGATCAATTTTTCCATATCATGTTATATTTACTTTATTCGGAATATCTGCTGGAAAATTGGATCAATTACTTTATTATTTACCATATTCATTAAATTTGACTAAAGATGAATTGATAGTAACTGTATAAATTATATGAACTACATAAAATTGCTCCCATGGAATACCTGGGTTTAGTAATCAAAGCGATGTATATTTGCATGGAGTGGTGTAGGGTATTATATAGTCGGCCCCGTCCGACTTTAGTCTTTCCTTACTTGTTTTTACTTGCTCTTTTGTTTTACTCCCCCTCCCGAAGCACGTAGAGAGGCAATGTAGGGTTTCCAGAACTTTGGATGTGACCCAGTCGTTGCTGGAACAAACGTTTTTACTTACACCTTTTTTACTTTAGTGCACTCTTGCTATAACTTCTCAGAATTATGTGAATTTGATATGTATGTGCTAGATGCCGGATTGTAAACGGAAGATCAATAAATATGTTTCGTACTGAAATGCAACCACATGCACTAAATTTAATTCTTACTTATAGCCTTTGCACACTGCATGCGAAATCAATCGATTTCAGCGTGAAATGACAAGGTCGATTTACAAATATCAAATTTGTATGGAATCTCACATTTGTAAATCGACCTAGAGCTAAAATCGATTGATTTCCCATGTAGTGTGAAAAGGCTTTTAGGGACTTTTTCAGATTTGTTTGGGCCTAACGAAAAAGATTTGTGGCAATCCTGCTTGCACGTTCGAGTTTTTATAACGGGATAAATAACGGGATACACAGACGATATATCAAACCATAATACACTATCTACAGACATTCTAAAGAGAAGCGAAGTGGAATGTCTACACCTTCCCCATAGCTTCTATTAGCAAGGCTTATAACAGGCCTTCTTAAAAGAAGGGACGATGAATGTGAGAGAGCAACTGGAAACACCTTCCCCTTGCTTTCCATTTGCAAGGCCTTCAATAGACCTTCGAAGCGAAGAGGAACGAGATCAAAATCCATACGCCTTCTTTTAGAAGGGCATATAAGAGGCCTTCTTATACGAAGCAGAAATAAGATAAAAAATAAAGCAATGACAAGGCATTTTAACACGCCTGATAGTAGCATGCCTACAATAATTCCCTGTAATGGTTGCTCGCAGGCCTTACATAAGGAAGCCCTCGCCAAATAAGACCTTCCACATGCCTAAAATTTGGAAGGCCTCGTAAATTCCGCCGCTGGGAATACAATACTCACATGCACACATACATCCCTACACGTACATTTGTATAGGGTAATTGCAACAGAAAACGACCCAAAAACCATAGGTTTGGATTTTCATCCTATCCGATTTTGATGAAATTTGGCACATACATTCTACTAGTGGTTGCGAGTTATATACCGTTTACCGTAGCTCAAAGTAGTGCATGGTTTAAGTTTTACAATAGTAAAAATTTGGTTATCTCGTTATTTTAAGATATGGCTTCTTTATCGATATTATAACTACGGATCGCGTCATCAGACTTTAACGATTTAGGTCTCCTATTAATGTATATGAATGTCCCTGTGGTTCAACGACTCCAAAAATTTAAAAAATAATCCTTGAATAATCTGAGAAACATGTTTTTAATTTTATTTATTTTGTTTTCTTTTTGAGTATTATATTCTCTACAAATATCAAAAAATCAGAGTGGGGTGGCCAGTTAAGAAATTACGGCTGTTTTTCCAAGGTATTGCGTTATTTCAGCAAGGCCAAAATTTCGAAATAAGGTTGTCGATGTTCCCGACAAAAATGAAAGATTCATCTGTTTTACGGGTTCTCTCAAAATATTTCGCAATTATCATTGCCGTTCGTGAGCTGTACGCGTTCAAAAACCTCCCATAAAGCAGGTTATTGAGAATTAATGATGACAGATTTTTACGATTTTATTGCATTTTTTTATAAAATCCGATAAATTTCCACGTTTTTAGTTCGACTTGTGTTTTTAGGGGGTCGTTGGAGAGGTATTAATCGTCAATTGCAATTTCAAGAACTTCTTAACCCATTGAGGGTCGCACATTTTTTCAATGGGATAAATGTGAAATAACAGCTGACATATGAGACATAATCAGACTGATCAAGGTTTAAAACAAGGGCCTCTAAACGCAGGATTGGTCGATTTCTGAAAAGCCAAAAATTTTCATTCATATCTATATATGTACATTAGTGTCGCTTCGAAATAAAGGTTGTCGATGTTCCAGACTAAAATGGAAGATTCGCTTGTTTTACGGGTTCTCTCAAAATATTTCGCATTTATCATTGCCGTTCGTGTGCTGGACGCGTTCAAAAAACTCTATAAAGCAGGGGTTTCATGAAAAGAATTCACGATGAGAATGATATTGAGAAAAAAATCCATTAGAAATTAAAATCTGGCCCGAGCTTTATCAAACCATATCAAAAACTTGCAATGTGGCCCAGCATAAATGTCCGATTTTTACGACTTTATTGAATTTTTTTATGATTTTTTATTTAAATTCCGCTAAATGTCCACCTTCTTAGTACGACTTGTGTTTTTAGGTGCTCGTTGGAGAGCTATTGATCATCAATAGTAATTTCAAGAACTTCTTAACCCATTGAGAGTCCCATATTGAAAACAAGGGCTTACAAACGCCACGACAATGGCCCTAATTCAAGAACCCTGGAAACAGTGTTCGAGGGCTAAGGTCACGAAACTTCATGTTCATATCCAACCGAAGGTTTTATTATTCATCATTATTGAACTACTCACTATCCACTGGTTTAGTTATCTGTGATAAAGGCAACAAACCCACGCACAGTGTGATTTTTGTGCAGTAAGTCATTTTTTCGACACATAAAATTTAAAAATGTAATGATGCAGTTCTGTAGAAGATTGATTTAGTATGAATAATCCATAAATTGTATCCCAAAAAATGTTTATTTGTCTTTGAATAATAATTTCATTCAAATGGCTGCCTCGGGCACCCCACAAATAATAGTCCAACGGTTGAATAGTTGAAAAAAAACGTTAGATGGCGGACCCTATCCTATAGCTGACTTTATTATCTTCTCCTTACTCTTCCTCTAAACTATATGGGTACAACAATGGGCCTCCGAGTGAAACTTGAAAAACAGCCGAAATTTCTTAACCTATGGCCATCCCGCTATGAATTTTAGGCATTTTGTAGAGAATAAAATAAGCTAAAATACAAAACAAAAACAAGAAAATTAAAGATATGATTTTCAGGATATTCAAGGATTAAAATTATTTTTAATTTTTGGAGTCCTTGACCCTCAAGACATTCATATTTCCGTACAGATTCGGAAAGAAGAGGTGTAAAACTTTCAGATCATATCGATACCGTTAACGGTATATTACCCTTATATGCCAAATTTCATCAAAATCGATGAGGGTCGAAATCCATGTTGGGTCTAAATCTTGTGGAATTACCCTATAGTTATATGAATTACACATTCGCACATACATACACTTCCTCATTCCCAACCCTCCCTCGTCCAAACCAACGTGTACGTGTCGTGAAATATAATACCCCAAAAACAAATGTTCTAACACATGAGGAATTACACAATTTTCTCAGAGATTGCACATATTCCTCTGAGGAAAGCAGTTATTCCTCGGAGGATTCCTCTTGATATGGGATATACACTATCATTGCGCACAGCTACCACAACATAATAAGAAAAGACCAAACAACAAAAGAACATCTAAGTGTAATACGTAAAAAGCAATTATTACAATATTTACATTGACGACAGTAGTGATACTACGTTAGTTTTTACCAAATTTTGAGTTTTTGTTTCTATACGTATACATGTAAGTAATCGTAAAGTTTAAATTACAGTTAGGTTTGTAATATGGCTGTTGTTTCGCCGAATGCGAAGTTTTATGTAAATAAAAACACGTTAAGTTATATATTTTCTTATAATATTCAAAGCCTTTATTTGGAAGCAATATTACCTTGTAAATATACCAAACGGAGAAGTTATCAAAGGTGGAGCTCGTTAGTTAGTTATAGCAAGTTAGTTAATAGTAAACAAACAAGATGGTGAGTGCGAGTAATCCGAATAACTGACTCGTTGTAATCTAGCAACTATTCATGTTTCATTTAAAGAAGTATGCAGATTCAAAAGAGAAATCGGACGATTTACATGCTGTCAAGCATCCGTGATTTAACGCGACATATTTTATTTAAATTGAGTTTAGACTTAAACATTTCCGGCCCATTTGCAACACCAAGGGATGTTGTAAGTAAATTGTCTTAAACTTATGAAGTGGTTGTATAGTGCAGTATGTAAGCTTTAGATTTTCGTGTTTAAACTTAAACCGGTGGTGCCAGTAGGAACACCTGGGAACCATTAGGGATTCCAGCGAACGGGCCAAATACCCTTGGTGGCCGATGTAGGGACACCTGGAAGCCTGTAGCGACCCCAACGAATGGGTCAAGGACCCTTGTGAATACGATAATATAAGTCTGCGCCAAACAGAAGGTCGATTGGACGATAGTCGAACAAACTCGATTCTGCCAAACGAAGATTTTCCGGAATTAGAGGGCAGAACAAAAGCCACAGTTTCGAAGAGAACAGAAGAGTCCGGGAGTCTGTATATTCATAGGACAAAGTTTCTTCGATGAAGCCGATATGGCCTGATTGGCACCCGAAACAATAGCATTCATTCAATGTATCGGGAGATTTAAACGTGTTTGCAATCGTTCCGTAATGAACGATGATTCTGAAGCCGGATCAATCAGCGTTCGGGCAGGGTACGAATACAATTGTGATAGATATCTATCATAGCAGTTCCTAACAAAACTGCGCGATTCTGAGACGCATTGAAAGACTGACGAGTCGTAGGAACCGAAGTCGTGTAAGTCGATGTAGAAGGTCGTGGACCATGGTCGTCTTAGGATGTCAGGCGAGATGTAACGGAATATGTGGGCGACAGAAATTGTATCGGGCGAGGCAGGAACACTAGGTCGTGTTCCACGCTGTACATGAACTGACAGTTCAGAGCCTGCAGTGATAGAAAGATCGGAATGAGTTCTCGGAGAGAATTTATGCGTACCACAAATATGATCAAGCTTTCGATTGATCAAAGTTATAGTCCGGGAGCCAGCAACGTTTTTGTTACACCATCACAGCTTAAACTTTTAGGATATGTTCCTTTATTTTTGGAAAGATAAAATGCATGTCTGGCAAACCTTCGGGGGTAGCTTTCGCCCCCCTGCACTTTTAAGGTAGCAAAAAATTGGTCGCATTTACACTATTTCATCATGGCTGGCATTTATATGTATGAAAGCTCTTACCCCTGAGAGTTACCAACCAAGCAACGTAAATTGGAAACACAAATTAAATTCTGAATTGTTCTGCTTTTATTGATACATATGCATTTTAAACAAACAATTCCGTCGATTTCTGCGCAATCTCACAATAGAGGACAGCTTTCTTTTGATTTTTCCATAGAAATTTGTATCAGCAATTGACAGTCCAGCAAGTGCAGGAGGGCCAAAGCCTCTCGGAAGGTTTGCCAGACATGGATTTTTTTTCTTTCTATAATGTAAGGAAGCGACCATAAAATATCACAACCTTTTTCGACCTTAAAAATTGCAGGGGGGCCAAAACCACCCCCGAATGTTTGCCAGACATGAATTTTTGTTCCTCTCATAATGTAAGAAATTTATGGCCAATTCTTTGGCAGTTTTACTTATAGGGAAGTGTTGGAAATAGCACTATTTTTATTCGACCTTAAAAGGTGCAGGGGAGCCAAAGCCGCCATCGAAGGTTTGCCAGACATGGATTTTTCCTTTGTACAATGGAACGAAATTATCATAAAAGGTTTGGCCGTTTTATTTATAGTTTAAGGATTTTCGTTTCTGGCCCCCGGACTTTAAGGCTATCTGGCACGCACTTTCCACCCCCAGACTGGTCTGGCTGGTTGGTTGATAACTCGTAGGTGTAAGAGTTTTCCAAATAATCAAATACCAGCCATGATAAAATATTGTAAATAACAATACGCTTTTCCACCTTAAAAAACACTACCTTATTATACCCTCCACCTAAGGGTGGAGGTATATTCACTTTGTCATTCCGTTTGTAACACCTTAAAATATTCGTCGGAGACCCCATAAAGTATATATATTCTGGGTCGTGGTAAAATTCAAAGACGACATAGCCATGTCCGTCTGCCCGTCTGTCAGTCTATTGAAAGCACGCCAGCTTCCGAACGAAATGAGCTAGGAGGATCAAATTTTCCCTAAATGTGTCTTATGGTTGCAGATCGGTTGGGATTGAAAGTGGGCGAAATCGACCCCTAATATTTAAAGTATTTAAGCATGTTTTTTCACTATGTATGCTTATATTTGCTTGATATTGGGAATACGCTTTCCCCTTATAAAAAAACGTGCACCATAAAGTGATTCTTATTCGTAGGGGGTGAAATGGAGCAAAAAGGGATACAAATGGTACCTATCAAACGACAGCAGCTAGAAGCACGAAATTTGGTGTACATTCATCCAATTAAGTATATCGTTACGAAAATATAAAAAATACTCAACTAACATTTTTTTGCAAATCGAGATTTTTGGTTATTTTAACAAAACACAACAACTTCGGTCATAATAATCAAAAATATCGATTTGCAAAAAACTGTTAGTTGAGTCTTTTTTATATTTTGGTAACGATATACATAATATAAAATTATTTTTTTCAAATTAGTACTTTTAAGGGGTAACATGGAAATAGAGGGATAGAAATGGTACCAACCAAACGGCTGCATCTACAATAATGGAACTCGGTTTATACATTCCTCTGATTGCATAGACACGTACATTTTGGGGATAAAATGGAAAGATGGGATAAAAATAGTACTCACCAAATGACCGAAGATAGAATGCGGAGTATACATTCCTCTGACTACGTAGACACGAAAAATGAAAGTTTATTTCAAATTCGTACTTTCAAGGGATACAGAACAGAGGGATATAACTAGTAACAACTAAACGGCTACAATTCGTTGTGTTAATTCCGTTAATTGCGTAGACACGTAAAATAAAGACATTTTAGAAAGTCGTAATTTTAAGGGGGTAAAATAGGAAAAATGGGATAATGTTAAGTAATTGAAAAGCTTTTGCTTTTATTCGAAAATATTCTTGGCGACTGTAGAAAATTGTATTGATTTTCTAAAAACAAGCTATGCCAAAATCAAAGCATTATTGATTACAATCATACAAAATAAACAAAGTGTATATATACAAAGTAGCTAACGAACAATATAAATAAAATCTCCAACACTTCCACTTTTATTTATATTCTCCGTCCAGATACAGTGGCTTAGTATTTCACATAGTCTTTATATCATTGAATCGTTGCTTTTTTAAAGGGTTGGTGAAAATATCTGCCAGTTGTTTGGTCGTTGAAACAAACATTAATTCAAAGAACTTGCTTTCGTATACCTCGTGAATAGAATGATATTTCACCTCGATATGTTTAGTTAGTTTTTGAAACTGCGCATTCTTTACCAGTTTAATGGTACTTTGATTGTCCAAGTACATTTTTGGGATAGAAATACTTGCATTTACCATAAGTTCTTCTAAAAGCCTTCGTAACCACTTCAGCTCTTTCACGCCTTCACAAGCAGCCACATATACAGCTTCCGCTGTTGACAAAGCCACCGTCTGTTGCTTTCGAGAAAACCATGAAATTGGTCCCCCTGATAACATTACAACATAACCACTGGTTGAATGCCTCTTTTTCCAAATCTCCGGCATAATCCGAGTCTGTAAAACATTTTAAAACAGTATCTGTCTTCTCAAAAGTTATACCATTAGTCAACGTTCCGCACATGTATTTGAATATTCGTTTAATTGCTGCAACATGTTCATCTCCAAATGAATCCAAGAAACGACTTAAAAATGAAACAGCAAATGCAATGTCAGGCCTTCTTGCTACAACCAAATACATAAGAGAACCATCGGCTTCTCGATAAGGAAATTTAGATAAATTTTTGTGTTGTGTAGGAACCAAGATTTCATCGATTGGTGTACTTACTGGTTTTGCACTATCCATATTAAATATCCACAATAATTTCTTAGTATATGGTGACTGGCAAATATGGATCCTATCTTTTTCTTGAGTGATTTCTACTCCCAAAATAATATAAGGAATCAAATTATTTACTTCAAACTCACCACGAAGATGATTGATGCAAATTTCAGAAACTTCTGCAGACTCAGCCGTTAAAATTTCCGAAAAACGCTTATTGCAGCATCTTGAGGCTTATTTGAGCCCATACAAACTTTTTTGTAACCAGCATACTCGTTCGGATCCGTCATCGTAAGCAATTGGTTGATGCATATAATTATAACTCATCCACAAGATTGCCATACAAAAATGTAGTCTTGATATCGAATTGAGTCAGATGGTAATCAAATTGAGTCGACAAAGCCAAAATCATCCGAAGTTTTGCAACCGGACTAAAAGTATCCTCGTAATCTAGCCCAAATTTCTGTGTAAATCCACGCACAACTAAACGAGCTTTGAAACGGTCAATAGTGTCTTCCTTTTTATTCTTGATTTTGTAAACCCACTTGTTCGAAATTGCGTTCTTACTTTCTGGTAGCTTTAAAAGTTTCCATGTTCCGTTTTCCATGAGGGAATTGTACTCCTCATCCATGGCTTGCTTCCACTGCACATTATGTCCACATGAAACTGCTTCCTGGTAAGTATCTTGATCGATTATGAAGGCATAGAACATTTTGTCTATTTCATTGAATGTTCTTGAACGAAGATTATAGCGATGGCCTGTAGTTTCTGCTGGAATTTGTTTCTCTTGCATGGTTGTTTGCCCACGAACATTCTCTTCATCTTCTACTGATGAGTTTGCAACATCAGTTGTGTCTTCAATTTCATTGCCGTGAACATGCTTACATTACAATTATCCGTTGTTTTTGTTTCGCAGTCTTTAACAGGCTCGTCATTTTGTATTCGTACATAAGTATATTCGTAAGCCGTGGAACCATATACGTGAAGGCTGCTTATATGAGGAGTTTTGCCAAACCATAATTCATAAGGAACCTTTTCCTTGATCGGACTGCTGCCAGTTCTGTTCAGGGTATATACAACTGTGTTAACTGCTTCACCCCAATATCTCAAACTTAGTCCTTTACTGTGGATCATAGATCTGGCAGTTTCGATAATAGTCCTCATGTCCCACTCAGCTCTTCCGTTTTGTTCCGGTGAATATGGTGTCGTTCTCTGGTGTACTATTTTGTATGAGTTCAGTGTTTCACTTACTTCTTTGTTGACGAATTCCGAACCATTGTCAGAACGACATGTTTGGACCTTTATTCCATTTTCTGCTTCTACTTGATCCAAATACCTTTTTAGTGAGCGCCCCGGTAGTCGAGTTGGTAGCGTGCTCGGCTATCAGCGTGGGGGTCGTGGGTTCGATTCCCACCAGAGACTCTGGTCTGTCGCTGCAATAACTAGCTACAATGGTCTTAGTCACCCCGGCTCAATCCCTGGACCCAAAATTAGAATATAAATTTACTTTGTATTGTAATTCATAATAAATAAATAAAAAAATAAAAAACCTTTTTAGTATACCTGGTACATCAGATTTCGTCTTTACGCAATAAACGTGTCGATAATTTGGACTTTCCTGAAATGGTTTTCGGTGCTGTTTACCCATTACACATGCTTCGCAAAAGAAATCGTTTCCAGAATACTTTATATTTTGCTTATTCAGAACACCGTTCACATGTTCCTTCCTCTGATGACAAATTCGTTCATGCCAAACACGCAATGTATTACATTTCTCAGCAACATTACCTCGCTTATAAAAGCAGTACCTCCTCCGTCTGACTTGATGTGCTTCTTATCAGGACAATCGCGTTTCCAGTGACCAGACTTGCCACAATTATAGCAATTAGAGCGTTCGGTTCATTATACTTCCTTCCAGTATAAGTTTTCTTTCCATGTTTTGCTACAAACGCCTCATTTCACCGGTAGGATGCCCAGTCGACATTCTTCTATGCACAGACGAGACGACAAATTTTTCAGTGTTCGTTCTCTCCTTTATGTTGCTTCCCATGAAGAGAAAAAATATCGATATTCATCCGGAAGGGTCATAAATATTTTGGTAATAAACATGCTATCTGTAATTTTCTCCAATAAATATGAACATCATTGATATATGAACAGAGATGCTGTCGGCAGGATCCTTCGTGTATTGGAAAAAATGGTGGTGCAAAAGATGAATTTATGTTGCGGACTTCTGCTCATAAATACTTTCCACTACAGACCATTTCAGTCGATGATTCACAATTAATTATGTGCATCAATGGTTATTCTCCCATAGACACAACTATTATCTTCTGAGCCTTGGTATCACGAGATTTCCACAATCGTAGTTCATTCACCGCACTTGAATCAGGATCAGGTTGCACTCTAGTTCCATCCACGAAACACCATAAATCGTTAGCACGTAAAATTACTTTCATTTGGAACTTCCACAGAGTCCAACCTTCCATTCCCTCCAATTTGGAAATTTTAATATCCTCCATTATTATTTCAAGATGATATTGAATCATTGTTGCAATCCTTTTCGCTTCTAGGCAATGTTTGAATCTGTATGTGTTTCTATGTATCCTTTAATTATGGGTGTCTGGGCCCATAATTGAAAAGCTTGTGCTTTTAATTGAAAATATTCTTGACGACTGAAGAAAATTTTATTGATTTTCTAAAAACAAGCTATGCCAAAATCAAAGCATTATTGATTAAAATCATACAAAGTAAACAAAGTGTATATAAAGGGTGATTTTTTAGCTATTATCTTTTTGGCAACACTGGTTTAAACAGCTGACACACGTTTCGTGTTTTGTTTCACTGTCAAACATCTTCAGCTTGGTCTATAATTTAACCATGAATCGTCTTACAAACGAACAACGCTTGCAAATTATTGAATTCTATTATCAAAATGCGTACTCTGTTAAGAAAGTTCATCGCGCGCTTCCATTTTATGGTCAGTTTAATCGACCCACTGAAGCGGCTATTCGGACTATTGTGACTAAATTTCGCACCAAATTTACATTGTTTGACATTAAACCACCAACACGCTTACGTAGAGTGCGTGTTAATGATGACCACCAATTATCGATTCGTCGCCGTTCGCAGCAATTGGGCCTCTGTTACTCAAAAACGTGGAAATGCCAAAATTGGACTAAGCGGATGGACCACTTGAGGCGCAGTCAAGGTCAACATTTGCATGAAATAATCTACAAACATTAAATTATATGGACCGTACTATCGATTCAAATAAAGATTTCATGCATTTTTCTGAATTTTATGTGTTTTTTTACTTTCCTATAGCTTTTAAAAAATCACCCTTTACAAAGTAGCTAACGAACAATATAAATAAAATCTCCAACAGATAAAAATGGTACAAACCAAAAGGCCGCAGCTAGATTCATATAAAGATAAGAATATTTAGTTTTTGAATCGACTTGAAGCATTATTTCTATATATATATAGTATTGGTAGCCTTGTCTTATAAGCGTGGTTTGAAACAATAAAAATATTATATTAATTTATAAACTTATGTTTTCAATATTAGTACATGTTTTGGTTTGGCTATATTAAAAAAATAATATTTTCCTGTAATTTTAGTTTTTTCGTTTGTATTTTTTTTTTGGTCTGTAATCAATATTTCATTTGAACTGGGATATTATCCTGGCTCAAGACCACTTTGCATCTATATTTAATAGAATGCAAATTTATTTACAAATGGCATGGTAACATTTGGCACGGCAGAAGTATTGCTGCATATACACATACTTATATATGCAACTCAATGAGATGCTTGTAAGATGGCATGTGTACTTTATTACTTGGTGCGATTTTTTAAACGCAAATTCGGCAAGTGAGTTGTGCTTCTCGTTCGTTTGTGAGAATCGTCTCCTTATAAGGGCCGGATTTGATGTTGAAAAGTCGCTGCGAAGCCACTTGAAAAGACTTTTGACATGGTCGAAATCATGATCGTGGTAGTCTGCAGCCATGTAATAAATGTCACCATGCCATTTGTAAATAAATTTGCATTCTATTAAATATAGATGCAAAATGGTCTTGAGCCAGGACAATATCCCAGTTCAAATTAATATTACTGCACTTCTACGAAAATCGACAGCCTCTGTGGAATGCAATCTATGGTGGAGGGTATAAAAAGTTCGGAACTTTACTTGTTTATCTTAAAACGTGCAGGAGGCCAAAGATACCCTTGTAGACCTGTCATATAAGCATATTTTTCTTATCATAATGTAAGGAGGTGACCACCAAAGTTTAGGCAGTTTTACTTATAGGGAAGTGGTAAAAATATCACTATTTCCATTCGACCTTAAAGGGTGCAGGGGGGCTATACCCACACCCGAGATTTTGCCAGACATGTATTTTATATCTTCTCATAATGTAAGGAAGTGGTCATAAAAGACTGACCCGTTTTACTTCGTTGCTAGCCCCGGATTGGTCTGGCTGCTAGGTTGGTAACTCGCAGGGGTGAGATATTTCATATATATAAATGCTGAGCGCCCCTATAGTCGAGTTGGTAGCGTGCTCGGCTATCAGTGTGGGGGTTGTGGGTTCGATTCCCACCAGAGGCTCTGGTCTGTCGCTACAATGGTCTTAGTCACCCCGGCTCAATCCCTGGACCCAAAATTAGAATATAAATTTACTTTGTATTGTAATTCATAATAAATAAATAAAAATAAATGCTAGCCATGATAAAAAAGTGTAAATGCGACCCATTTTTTGCGACCTTAAAAGTTGCAGGGGGCCCAAAGCCCAAAGGTTTGCCAGACATGCATTTTTTTCTTTCCAAAAATAAAGGCTCATATCCTAAAAGTTTAAACCGTGATTCTTATAATGTAACTAAACACGTTGCTGGCTCCCGGACTATTAGACTATTTGCCGTCTGCTGAGTCTATATCTTCCCTACGCGCGTCTTCTGCTGTTTTCAGATATGTAAGTAATGTGTCGAACATAACCTTAACTCTACCCCATAATTCATTTTGCTCCAAACTTTTGTTCTCCAGAATTTATACGTCGAGGTCTTCATATTCAATATACTGAAGTTTGCGCTAATAATAAAAAAATCAAGAGGGGTGAGCAACATTTTTTAACTATTGTTTTCTAAAATCCCTTTAAAATCGAAAAGGAATTCAGATTAGTCAGACGCGATAGAAAATTTGGTAAAGCAATAAACCCAGAAGAAATGGAATAATTCAAAAACTCTCGCTAGAATTGCGTAAAATCTTTCGAAATATACCCAGAAATTATTTACGATGTACACAGATGTCAGAAAATTATCTAGTCGGAGGGTACTCCTTAAAAAGAACCGACAGAATCTGAATTTATAAATTATATGCAACCTTTTAAATAAGACCGAATGTAGGGTAAACGCGGATAGGTGATTTTTAATAAAGGATTTTAACGACCAACAAATGTCATAGAGTTAAAAATAATAATTCTCCTAAGAGTACGTCGAATTTGTGCACTGTAGGGTGAAAGCGTCTCAAAAAATATTGCATAATAAATGTGAATACAAAAGGAAACCTGCTAAAAATATTGAAGATATCAACCTTTATTAGATGTCGAATTGGCCGACTGTAGGGTGAATGTCAATACGTTAGTAAACCGTCTAATATGTCTCACAATCCAAACCGAATCAAAATCGATCGAAAAACACGATTTTACTATTATTAGTTCTATTGACTTACTGTAGGGTGCACGGCATATTTTATTTTTCCAAAAATAGCATGTTATTATAGAAATTATAACATTTATACAAAGTGTATCAAACGTTGTTTCAAACTAAGTTAACCGACGCAGTACCTGTAGGGAATAAGGATGTAAAGAAACGAAAGCACAAAAGAAAATAATATGTCTCCCGTATGTATATCTCTACAGGAATATGTAAGTATGTCTATCTCTATGGGAGTATGAATACCTCCATTGGAGCGTGTATAGCTCCATTAGAGTTTGTTCGTATGTATTTTTTTAGTGCAGTTAGTACAAAGCCGTATGAACATGGATTATTCGTTTGACTGGTGGTGGATGCTGCCTTAAGTATGTGTATGTATGTAATTAAATGCACTCGTTACTTATTTTGAAGAAATAAGTGGACACAATTATTGATTGCTTTTATTATTTTTGACAGGTTTTTTAGAAAAGAGTTTTCGCGGACTGTATTTTTTTACTGAACCAACACTCAGGAATGTCCCCTATAAATGCAGTGCATTGCGTTGGCAGAAGGAAGATCAGGTATTGGAAGGAACAGACACACGAATGATTCACGGGCACTGCACTCTATAGATTATTAATAAGTTGTAGTTTCGTTTATTTTGGTTATTTTTTGTGTATTTATGTACGATTAATGACCACCGGACAGGAGAAAATGAAAGAGGGGATTTGCGATGCGTTGTAAAAGGACTAAAAATACTCATAATAACCCCTAATATTTTAGAGTATTTTTTTCAATATGTCTGCTTGTACTTACTTGATATTGGGTATGCGCATTTTCCCTACAACAACATCGTGCACCATAAAGAGATTTTTATTCGTAGGGGGTGAAATGGGGCAAAAAGGGCTAAAAATGGTACATATTAAACGAAAACAGCTAGAAGCACGAAATTCGGTGTGTACATTCCTCTAATTGACACGTAAAATAATGGGATTTTTCGAAATTCGTTCTTTTTGGGGTTAAAGTAGAAAAAGGGAATAAAAATAATACCAACCAAATGACCGCAGCTAGAGTCATGAAATTCGGAGTATACATTCCTCTGACTGCGTAGACACAAAAAATAGAAGTTTTTTTCCAAATTCGCACTTTCAATATATACAATGTATACAGAGGGATAAAAATATTACTAACTAAACTACTACAGCTAGAATGATGAAACTCGGTGTGTACATTAGAGCGTACCAGGTTACAAGTAAAAAAAAAAAAGTTCGCCGTACACCTTCGAATATGAAGTATTATTGAAAGGTAGTTTCAAAAAAATTTTTTTTATTTTTTTATGCCGAACGTAGGGGTCGCGCTTTTACATTTTTCTATATAACTTCTGCATTTATAAACGGATTTTAAAGTGTGATACATCGATGTTTTTGTCCGATTTTTTTGTCTTTGAAGTCATTGAGCTCAAACATGATTCATGATTTTATGCGAGCTTTAATTTTCGATTATTAGAGTGGTACATTAGGGTAGTAGCAACTGAGAAATGATGGGTAAGTACCAGAAGGGGGTGCTTGAGCTCAATGACTTCAAAGACAAAAAAATCGGCCTCGTCGAGACAAAAACATCGATGTATCACACTTTAAAATCCGTTTATAAATACAAGTTATATAGAAAAATGTAAAAGCGCGACCCCTACGTTCGGCATAAAAAAATAAAAATTTTTTTTTTGAAACTACCTTTCAATAATACTTCATATTCGAAGGTGTACGGCGAACTTTTTTTTTGAGGTACGCCCTAGTGTACATTCCTCTCACTGCGTAGACACGTAAAATAAAGAGAAGTTACAAAGCCGTACTCTTAAGGGGGTAACATAGGAAAAAGGGGATAAAAATGGTACCAACCAAACGGCCACAGTTAGAATCATGGAATTCTGTGTTTACATTCCTCTGACTGCATAGACACGCAAAATAAAAAGATTTTTCAAAATTCGTACTTTGTGCTTTACTTAGTTAGGTTATTTTTCACTATGTACGTGAGATAATGTATTTTCAAAATCTTTACTTTTGGAATTAAAGTAGAATGGAAATACAACCAGCTATAACACCATTACTATCTACGTTCCCAGAACAGTCGGTTCTCCGTGCCGGAACTACCTAGGACATCCCCAGAGCCTGGTCAAGGACTTCCACCCCCACAAGGCAAGTATACCTTTTTTATTAGTCCGGAGCAGCCTATGCCGGCTTCCCTGCTCCGTTTATTACTGGTCCCTGCCGGCGTCGAACCTAATCCTGGACCAGATTTCTGCACAGTATACCACGGGCTTATCCGCTCAGCATCAGTTAGATGCACAGCCTGCAATGGCTGGATACATTTCAGGGCGAAAAATAATTGTTCTGACCTCCTCAGACTTAGGGACTGGAGTGAAGCTTACATCGGCACCTGTTGCCGGCGTATATCTTCAGATGCGTCAACACCTTCTAGTTCCCTACCTCGTCGCACCCGAATACAACAGCAACAAAGGCCACAATCACCTCAACAGCCTCCCTCGCACCATCTCGCACCATCCTCGTCCAGACGTAGTGAAAACACCTGCTCAGTCTGCAGTGGAGTTATTCGCTCCGCTGCCGTCTGGTGAAATGGATGTGGGAGATAATGTCACTTGGCTTGAACAATGCGAGAGGATGGTATGATGCATATACCGCCCCTTGCAGTCTTTGGGGACAGATAGACTAAATAACTTCGGTAGCTCAGTCGTCTCCCGCCACAAATATCGGCACCTCCCTCTCCATCCCCTCGTTATTGCTTACGAAGACAGCAACAACAACAGCCGCCAACTAGTCGGCAGCAGCCGAGACACTCATCTCCGGTCGCGAATCGACTAAATAGACAACGTCTGCGGCCTTTACAGCCGAACCGATCCCAAAATCTTTGCTCGGTTTGCCAAGGTGTCATCCGTTTGGCATCGGCTAAATGTAATGGCTGCAATAGATGGTGTCACATCAGTAAGCGTATAAACTGCTCGGGTCTGAACAGTTGTAGAGAATGGAGTGACAGGTACATCGCCTCGTGCTGCACACAACCAATACCCAGCTCTTCGCCACAGTCCTCTTCGTCATCGGAGTATTTCACTCCGTCCCCTCCTCCATCCCCTATACAACACAATCAATATAGTGTGCTCGTACTGCCCCTACAACAGCCACAGCAGTCGCAACAACAGCTCACACCCCATATTGACATCCCCACACCTAACAACATCAATTTCTTGAAATTTAATTGGAACGGTATCCAGAACAAGATCTCGGAGATAACTGCCTTCATGGGCAGACATCGCATATCGGTCGCAGCGGTTCACGAGACCAAGTTTAACTCCACCAATAGACTGGCTCATTGCAACGATTTCAATATCGTCCGCAAATACCGCAGTAGGAGCAATGGTGGTGGCATTGCATTTATAGTCCACCAATCAGTGCAATACAGGGAGATAAGCGTTAGTCAGGACCCACAGGATGTATACCTTGAAGTTCAGGGTATCGCTGTGTGCTCTGGAGACGCGCTTGTCGAACTGTTCAACGTGTACATACCCCCAGAATCGGTTTGCTCTCCTGGTTATCACCCAGATATTGGAGCACTGCTCACGGGTGATAATCGCATCGTGATGGGAGATTTCAACGCACATCACGAACTTTGGCATTCCTACCTTGGGAATGACCGCAGAGGCTCCGACCTGGTAGATCAAATCGATAGCTCCACGTTCTGCACTATAAACGAGGACACTCCTACTAGGATGACGGGAAACTGCGCAAGCTCACCTGACATATTTATCGTCAGCGCAGGGTTGATCAACTGCACGGCATGGCGAGCAATTATATCTCTTGCCTCTGATCCCCTCCCCATTGTCATCTCCCTAAACCGGCCAAACGATTTTATCGTCTCTGAGGGTAAGACATACATTAACTAGAAGAAGGCAGACTGGTTACAGTTCAGAGATTTCTCTTAGCGCAAATTTTCATCCCAACCCAATCCTTCAGATCCTCGTAAAGCAGAGAAGATATCCCGCGAAATCACAAGACCACATTTTCGGCAGATGCGGCCGAACGAAATCCGACAATCAAACCCCGGCGATCCCAGAATTTCTGAACTCAACCTGGAGATCAGCACATTGGTCAAGGATTGTAAGCGGAACAAGCTCGGGCGCGAATAAGCTTTGGGCGACAGTTAAGTCTCTGTCCAACCCAAGGAAGAAAGAGAACGTGGAGCGATATCCTTCGATAACTCCACAATATCGGACCCCAGGCGGTGTAACAACCATTTTGGACGACTATTCATTGAGCACCCGGACAGAGACGTAGCGAAAAGGCGAATCCTCAGGAAGGTAAAGAAGCTCCGAGCTGACGAGTCCACAGCAGCTTATTCAACCAGAGAAGTAACAGAGGCATTAAAAACGCTTAAGCATATTGGCGACGCAGGAGTTGAATACCTTACCAAAACCCTCAATCTGTCCTTAACCGCCCTTATCATACCCGAAGTCTGGAAAGAGGGTAGGCTGGTCCCTGTACCTAAGCCTGCGTCGAAGGCAGAGTCATACCGACCCATCTCCCTTCTATCACCGGTCGCCATCACATCAGCCACAGCCTTAACGAGAAAAGGGCCTGCGAATGAGTAGTTCTTATGGCAATCGACCTATCGAAGGCGTTCGATACGGTTCTCTTCAAGGACATACACGACTCAAGTCTTCCCAACTTGACGAAGAGATGGATTGTGAATTACATGTGTAGCAGACAGTCGTTCGGGGAGTTTGGGAATAAACGATCCAAGTCCCGTAGAGTGAAACGAGGAGTCCCCCAGGGTGGATTTATCTCTCCTCTCCTCTTCAACTTCTACCTTTCCAAACTCCCATCTCTCCCCCCAGTGGTTGATATAATCTCTTATGCGGTCACTGTTCTGTACTGGCGAGAGGACATGGCCTAAATAACCTCTGCAATAAAATCATTGCATATCCCCAAGATCTTACCGCGTTCTTTACATCCAGAAATCTTAAGTTATCCCCCACAAAATCCATAGCGACAGCGGTTTTCACCACATGGACGCGATCCCACGGCAGCCGGTTCTACGTACAGGATTGACCCGAAGCAGTACATCTTCGGCCAAGAGCTGCCACCTCAGTACTACGTGTTTTATGTTCGTCCATTTTTTCGTCCTGGGAGATGCACATCCCGGAGTGTCTGCTCCGTATTCTTCTGGTCCGTCTGATCCCGGACCATGGTTCTGTTCTGTCTGTCGGAACCGCATTCATCACCGCTCAACATCAGTAAGGTGTAACCGATGTATGGAGTGGGTACATGTCAGGGGTTGTTCCGGACTTAACGCCATCAGGGAGTACAGCGAAACGGACTACGTTGCAGCATGCTGTGCCTCCGTATCCCGCAGTGCGTCACAGGAGTCGCTGTCGTCGTCGACGTCTTCATCGGCATCGGTTTATGGGACGCCACCGCAATCTCCCCCTCAAGAATATCAACAAGCACAGCATCTAACACCACATATTGCTGTACCAACCCCTGAGAATGTATCCTTTTTGCAATTTAATTGCAATGGCCTCCGTGGTAAGATCTATGAAATTGTAGACTTTATGAATCGGAAGAAGATCAAGGTCGCTGCGATCCAGGAGACAAAGCTGAGCGACACATGCAGCTTGCACAGTTGTCAAGGATACAATATGCTACGTAAGGATCGCACCAGAAGTGGAGGTGGGGGTCTTGCTTTCCTAATGCACCATTCTGTGCAATACAGACCTATCTCGCCTGAGCTTGACTCTAGAGACCCATACATGGAATGTATGGGGGTCGCAGTCAAGTCTGGGACTGCCGAGATAGAGCTGTATAACGTATATATACCGCCGATTGCTAGCTGTGCGCCTCGTTATTTGCCAGACATTAGTCCTCTACTACAAGGCAATAACCGCGTGGTCGTAGGAGACTTCAATGCCCACCACGAACTATGGCATTCTCTCCTACCTAATGACCAGCGGGGCATAGCTTTGGCTGAGCAAATAGATGGCTCTACGTTCTGCACAGTGAATGAGGACGCCCCCACACGGATTATTGGTGACTGCAGCAGCTCGCCAGACATCACTATCGTGTCGCCTGATCTTATAAATGACGTTACCTGGCAGCACGTCATATCACTGGGTTCAGACCACCTCCCCATAATCCGCATAATCCCCAGCCGCTCGCTTTATTCCTGCTGGTCGAATACCCGAAATACGACCAAATTTCCCAGCAGTGGCAGCGGGACTCGCAGACGAGCGTGATGTTATTCGTCGATCTAATCCTGGCGATCCTAAAATCAGGGAATTTAATCTAGAGATTGGTAGGAGGTCAACGAATATAAGCGGAATAAATGGCTGGAACACTTGAAGCAATGCAACTTAAGTTCCGGAATCAGTAAATTGTGGGCAACGGTTAAGTCACTCTCGAACCCCGGCAAGAGAGATGACCGGACGGCAATCACATTTGGTGCTACCACTGTGACAGACCCGAAGAGGTGCGCGTGTTATTTTAACCGGCAATTTATAGAGCACCCCGAGAGTTATAAGGCCGAGAGTCCGAGCCGAGGAGGAACCACCACAATTTACAGTTGGCGAAGTTGCAGATGTCATCCGTAGCGCAAAGGCATCAAAAGCGCTAGGCCCCGACGGAATTTCCATGTTAATGCTGAAGCAATTGGACATACCGGGAGTAGAGTTCCTGATGAAAGTCCTCAACCACTCTAGTAGTACCCGAAGTCTGGAAAATGGGCAGAGTGGTCCCGCTACTGAAACCAGGAAAAGACTCGAGCAAGGGAGAATCGTACAGGCCGATTTCCCTTCTCTCGCCAGTAGCGAAGACACTTGAGGCTTTACTCCTCCCGAGCCTGATTGGACATTTTCCAATTGCTGATCATCAGCACGGATTCCGTAAGCAGCATAGTACGACTACTGCTTTGCACGCTTGACTTATCGAAGGCTTTCGATACAGTCAGTCACGCAGCGTTATTTGAGGACATCGCCAACACGTCCCTCCCGAATAGTTTGAAACGTTGGATCGCGAATTACATGTGTGGGCGCCAGTCGTATGTTGAATTCCGGAATAAGAAGTCCAAACCCCGTAGAGTGAAACAGGGAGTTCCCCAAGGAGGGGTGATATCTCCGGCACTGTTCAACCTCTACCTTTCCGGAATTCCAGCACCACCTGACGGCGTTGAAATCGTATCTTACGCTGATGATTGTACGATTCTGGCGTCGGGCCCCTCAATCGATGACATATGCGGAAGGATAAATGTCTACCTCGCTGATCTTGCCAATTTTTTCACTGCGAGGAAGCTGAAAATTTCCGCCACCAAATCAACGGCCACACTCTTCACTGCATAGACAGCGCAGGTGAAGGAGCAATTGAACGTGATAGTCGATGACACCATAATTCCGACCACCAATTACCCCAAAGTTCTTGGTGTCACGTTCGATAGCCTCTTCAGATCTAGTGCGCATGCCACGGCTATCTGCAACAAGATGAGAAGTAGGAACAAGGTCCTCAAGTCGCTCGCCGGCAGCACTTGAGGAGCAGACAAAGAAACCTTGTTGACCTCTTATAAAGCGATAGGCCGGTCAGTGGCCAACTATGCAGCGCCAGTGTGGTCACCGAATGTGAGCGAGACGCAGTGGAAAAATCTACAGACCTCCCAAAACGCCGCCCTGCGAACTGCAACAGGGTGCCTCCTCATGTCTCATGTGGACCACCTACATGACGAGGCGAATATCATACCCGTGCGACGACACAATTTCCTGTTGTCGAAGCAGTATCTGCTTGGATGTTACCGCCGTAGCCACCCCAATCACCACCTCGTGGACAGGCTACCTCCCCCCAGGCACATAATGAAGGATCTTCATGATCTAGAGCGCGAGGTCCAACGTTATAAAAGGGAACCTCTAAATCAAAGTGCATACCAGGCAGGTCTTAATGGCATTCACTCTGATGCAGTCGTCGAAGCCGTTAACAACGACAGAGTGAATGTCGTGCTAGGAGAGCATCCCCCATCAGTGGCTTCGGAAGAAATGGATCTGCCACGACAGACAGGATGCCACGGCAACCTGCAATTAAATACGTACCCGCAATAGAGTTCTCAAGTCGCTTGCCGCCAGCACTTGGGGAATGGACAAGGAGACAATGTCCGCTACGTACAAAGCGATCAGCCGGCCCGTGGTAAACTATGCAGCACCAACGTGGTCACCAAATGTTAGCAAGACACAGTGGGATATCTTACAGACCTGCCAAATTGAGCCGAGGTATTTCATTAGAAGTCTGTGGCAAACTCCAAACGTTCAACTACAGGGCTAATATTGTTCTTGGAGGACGCCCTCCACCCATTGCAGTCTCAGAGCGGACGCTGCCTAGAAACACGAGGGTCATTTTGGCCCAACTTAGATCTGAACTTAACGCCATTTTCACTTGTTTATAATAGTTTATGGCTTTATTTGGAAGCAATATTACCTTGTAAAAAGACAAGACGGAGAAGTTAACGGTGATCTAAGGTGGATACCGATAGAGCGAGTTAGTTAATTGTAAACAAACAAGATGAAGAAAGGTGGTGAGTGCGAGTACTCCGAAAATACCGAATAACTTACTCGTTGTAAACTAGCAACTACTAAGTTGCATTTAAAGAACTAGGCAGATTGTAAAGAGAAATCGGACGATTTACACACTGTCAAGCATCAACTTAAACGGCTGTGATAATTATGAAGTTTTTGGTATATTTGTATCTATTGTAGAAATATCTCTGAGGAAGCAAATCAATCTATTTGCGAAATATTGGAAAATGAAAATGTGCAACAACAGAGCAAAAGCCGGCCTGTAAGTACGTTTAATTTAACTTGGATTATAAAATAAATAATTCGCGAAAAGTACAAACCGCATTTGTTATACCACGTGGCAGAAGTGCCTGTGATAAAACGCAGTCAGCTTATATTATATAAATTAATTAATTTATCTTGTGCTAGAGTTTCGGATCGGTAAGTTTGTTCGGCGTGTTCGTAAAAGGTTACGAAGAATAAAAATGAAGCATTTTCTATTTTCTTTTGAAAAGGTGTTTCTTCCTCGTACCCGGTAGGAGAACAACTCATCGTTCACGGCTACAAGGCTACACGCTGAGGAATTTTCCGGCAGCCGAGTCGATGAATTTTAGGAAAGAAACATTCCGGTCACGAACAAGCACCTACCGCTGATAAGTCTGAGCCAAAAGAATAAAGAAATCTCAGTTTCTAGGCAGACCGTATCTGAATCGAATCGTCAGGGTCCGGAATATTGGAGTCAAGTGAAGTGCAGTACCTTATGCGCAAACCTCATTATTCCAAATTTCATCAGGGTCAATTTACCGCAAACTCAAGAAAGTAAGTGTAGTTCCAGAAGCTGTCGCAACGGCGGACATAACCTTTCTACAATTACGCCCGGCCTCAAACACGTGGGATAACCAGCCGTCACCACCAAAGGAGTTAAGTTTCGACGTTGTCACCGCGAGAAACATTTTACGCCAAGCAACCTTACACGGAACACCACATTACAAGATAAGTTGTCAAAAGTAGATGTAGAAATTTATGTTTGGCCACCAAAACAGAAAATCTTCGCTAACCATCGTCGCGAATTAAGTGAATCTCAATCTTCAGCTTGTACGCATTCTTGATATTGAAAAAGTAAATTTTCATTTCATCATTTTTGTTTTCCCCGATAAGTAAGCCGGCTTTGTAGTTTGTATCTGATATCCAAAGTTCCCTAATTAAACAAATAATAAAAATTTGATCTCTGTGTTTTTAAGAGAATTTAAAAATCAATTATATATAATTCGAGTCTGCGACAAATGACTAAAATAAATTATTTTGATAAATATTATCGACGGCCAGCCGATATTGCAGATATCTCATTAAACTGAGATAAAACGGGAATAACGGATTCTCGAATAATGTGTAATTAAGTTTAATGTTGTGTTGTTTCTAGTTATAATCTTGAACCATAAAACCGGTTCGTGATATCGATTGTGGACAAATGTTTTTGAGTAGTCAGTCTTAAAGTAAAAGAATATGAGTCTTTATCGACGGTAGATGCGAAATAATGAAAGAATATCAAATTTTTTTGTCCATGGACGATATGATTGACTGTGTGTGAAATCAAAAGTAAAATAATCAAACAATATTGTTACGTATAAGTATATACATATAACTTTTTTGGGCAATTATATGGCCAAGTTATTTTTAAATATTATAGACGGAAAGCCGATTTAGAGGGAAATTCGATTCTATCTGAAAAGTAGAATACCATAATACTTTTAAATGCATTGAGGCAAAGACTGAACTATAAACTTAAATAGGATTTTGATTTCTACCGCATTCCAAACAAATTTTTATTTCTTGTTTCATTTGATGATTTGACCCTGAACAAATCGAGCTCGATAGGTAAGGTGATTACAGCGGTGCATTTAGGCACAGAAATTTGATAGTGGAGTAGATTTCAAGATTTTATTTCGTTCGCTGAATATGAAAAACTTGTCTGTACGTACACGTAACGTAAAACTTTAGAAACTTAATACAGAATGGTTAATACATCGTATAAATTAACGTGTACAATTGATATATATATATTAAGGACAAATTTCTTAACAATAATATTACTAGATTTAAGGTAATACATGATAGTCGATAAGAAAGGTGTACATATGCCCTGAAGTAACATGTGAAGATGGTTAAGGTGCTATTGAAATAAATATGTAATATCTTGCTTTTTGAAATTGACGCGTTAAAACTATGAGTTAAGGCAGAGATGTAAGGTGACGTAGGAGGGTTATCAGCCATAACTTTTAGGGGGCTCTCACTTAATGTGTGGTCCAATGGGGATTGTCATATGGACATTCCAAAGGGTGGGTCAATAGGGGTCCAACAACACCAGGATCCCGCCACCATGTCCATCGCCACCGTATCATGTTTGAGGGTCATCACATCCGGCAGTGGTACTAAGTAAGTATTTTATTGTAATGCCGTAGTGCTACAGTGGCTGCAAAAGAACCACGCCAGACTGAGCTTAAGTCGGAGCGACCATCCACAGTACCACGAAACTGCTGCCACGGCTCACAAAATTATGATTGATCGATGCAACACCGCGAATAAAATTCAACATAAAATTACATTACAATAGATGGCGCCCTACGTAACGAACTTTGCTTATGATTTTAAGACGTGTTTATGAAGACGCGAGTGTAAACTTTTTATGGTGTCACTCGATAGCTGCGAAACACAGTTTGCAAGAAAAATTTGTCTACAGATTCCACCCTTTAGAGAACTATTTTGGCTGTCTTGAGGCATTGCTCATTCAGCGATGTCCATTATGCGACGAAATGTGAGCAAACAAGTTCGTGACTCAAACATTGTTAGTATATTGTCATTTTCGCTTGATTAATATGATCGACGTTTTAATTTGCGATATTTTCTGATGTTTGTATTATCTTTTGATTTTTTATGGTATGTAGTGAGTTAGTTTGATATAAACACACTCAATGATACGATAGTTCAAATTTGCGTGCGGAGGATGGATTCTTGAGAGTATTCCGATGGTTCAATGCACAAACTATTATGGTTGACATGTTATGGCATGATACATAATCTCTTTTACGTTTACCTTATTAAATATTTAATTTCTGTTTTTTTTTGTTTCCGAATTTAGATTCGTAGAATTGCTTTACTTAGTTTTTCTGATAGAGGTTCCTGAATAAAGTTCTTTGGGAATTCCATATGTGTTTACCGTGACAGAAATCTCAAACATTTGCTATCCGGAATTAGTTTATTATTTTTATTATCATTTCAAAATTAAAGCTTGTGATGAGAGTTTTCAAAATTTGAAAGCGTTGTCACAGAATTTTATAGTTTTTTAGATTCTACTTTTATATTTTTTTGAATGGAGCAGATAGTCTACTGGTGATTACGAAGAACAATATATCAGCTTTAGTTTAAGCGTTCTGAACTTTTGCCATTAAAATTTAGTTTAAATCAAGTCCAACGCAAGTTTCATATAATACGTTCATAGTGAACTTCCGTAAATTTTTAGTTTTGTATTTTGGAAGGACTAAGTAACCGTGTAGAGTTACTAGTACCGTGTGTATACGGCGGTAAATACATTTGTTTCTGTTTTTTTTTTCAAAATTTCTGATTATTCAGATTCCACGAACATTATATGTTTTAAGTTTTGGTAAATTTAACACCAACCGTCCTCATAAGGAGTAATGGACCCCACGTTAAGTGGACGTAATTCTTCGATTTTTCTTTATATTGCGAGTATTCAGACTCAAAAGATTTTCAATTAACAAATTTTAACAGATATTTCAAATCTTTCCATAGCACCACCCGTGTAAGTTTTTTGATTGATCACTGTTCCTTTTTTTAGTTTCTGACATTCATACCTTTAAATTTTGATAAGCAATAGTTTTCTGCAGTCTTTCAGTCGTTATCAACTTCAGAGGCTGATAGTTTTAGAACTTTTAGGTTGGTAATTTACCCGAGTCATCGATTGGTAGAGTGTAGTTACCATGCCGAATCCTCCACCTGGTAACAGCATGAATACTCGGGCCAATAATAGGACTCAGGGGAATAATACTCGAGGCAACAGTGATAGGGCTCCAGTTAATAATAATCGTACCCCAACCAATGGAAATGTAGCTCAGGCAGAGGGTGGGGCTTCTACCAATAGTCCCAATCAGCCACAAATTCAACCAGCTGCGAGTATGGAGGGAAGTTCTATAACTCGACCGCCGCACAGTGGTCAATTTCGCGAGATAGCGGTCAAAACAATTTGTTTTGTTCAATAGGAGGGACTTTAAGCTTCAATTTGCGTGTTCAAACGTAAAAATCGACTGATAGGAACGTAAGTAATGTGGAGTTAAAAATGCATTTTAATTTTTTGTTGAGTTTCCATGTAAAAGTTGAATATTTTGACATTTTAAATAGGTATATTTTTTATAATTTCTTATTTTCTTCAATCGTATTTTACAACCAATACTTATTTATTATTCCTAAACTTAATTTTGGTCAGAAAATGCCAACATTTGGCCCCTGACATTTATTTAGTCTCAATATTCACAGGGGCCAAAGGTTGGTTTTTGTGGAAGAAAGCTAATTCTTGTGAGGATTAAACTGAAAAATAACACTGAAATTCCCAACAATATCAATACCATTGGGATATATTATATACAGAACACAACATCGATAACATTTTAAGTAAACTTTTACTATTGATTTAAAGTGCACATATATATTATTTAAATGTATTAAAAAAAATTTATATTAAAATTAGAAACAAATTATAATCTTTAAACTAGTGTTAATTAAACAATATTAGTAAAAATTTCTTCCAAATAGCTTTGATTTTCATTTTGCAGTAGTTGTTTAGCTTCTTCATCTAACTCTAATGAGGTTGATTTCCATTTTTGTCGAATACTGGACATATATGGGTCTGATGTGCACAACAAAATATTAATAAGATCTTCATTAGTACAATATCTGGAAATTTTTCTTGTATTGTGCTCGCGAAAGAATCTGTAGTCTTTGTTCCTTTTTTCTTGCGCTTCTTCTGAGAGATCTCCAATTGGAAGCATATTGTGCTGAATTATTTGTTCCCCATGGAACAAAATTTTGTGAACTGTGGTTGGCATATGTCTCAAGAATATTTTTGGTTATAAAGGGTTGCTGTCTCATTAGCATACTGACCAAATTTTTTTGCATCTATCTTTTTGCTACATGCTATAACTTCTAATATGATTTGGAATCGTCGTATTAAATCATAATCTACTCCAGTTATAGAAGCTGCAGTTTCTGGATCGGAAAAAAATCTCCTTGCTGTGTTTCCATCATTAGAATTTCCTTCTCCTTGCTTTGGCTGGTCAATTATAAGGCCTATCTCACGGTATTTTTCTTGAATATCTTTTTTTTTTGCTTTCTTTTTTCCAAATTTTCTTTGTTGTTTCTCACTGTTTCGCCTAACGGGCCAAATTCCAAATCGTATCCCAATTTAAGAATATGCTCCATAAAACGAATTCTAGCATGAAGAGGTGACATTCCAAATTCATATGCTTCATTAAAACTATCGTCTTGTGTTGGTGGTTGGCTCAATTGACTTGATGTTTTTTGGCATATGGTGCAGCTTGACGAAGACTTTGTTTCGGTTAAAGCTTGTGCAACTTTTCCATCGATCATTGTAAGTGACATTTTAAAGTTAACTTCGATGCATTGGTCATTAAATTCAAATATCACTGGTTGAAGTTCTTTAATTTCATCTCTTATTTTGCCATCTTTTTCAGTTATGACATCTTTAGTTTCTTTTTTGTAAGCAAACTTTATTGGTCTACAAAATTTTGTTGACGAGGGAATTTCATTCTTCCATACATCTATCTCTGCAGCTCTACTAGTTGACGGCTCTGAACCAATATAAGTTTTTGTTAAACGTAATGGAACGAAAGAAATCATGAATAAATTGGCATCTGATGAATTTTCCGCATTACATTGTTTGTATTGTTTCTGGCCAGAGGACCCATCACATCCCCATTTAGAAATTAAAGTCATGCTGCAATTTTTAAACTTCTTTAAATAGTCAGCATCAAATGTCTTTAATAATCGTTCTGCAGTGTGTTCAAGAAGATCCTGCAATTTTATTTCTGCTGAACTTGAAGTTACACTAATAGCAGTTGGTGAAGGAAAGCAATCTTTTTTGGCAAATTCCACAATTTTTTTCATTGGTTCGCTTCCGCAATTCTGCATATTGGTTTTTAGTCATTTTCAAATCCAAAAATAGTGCAAATGCTTCTTCTGGAGTAAATTTATTTTCTTAAGTTGGTGTCGGCATACTTTCTAAAATCCTTTTTGTGCGTCTGGGGGCTTGCTTCCACTATTTTTTCAATGATAGCAATTTTACTCTTTTTAGTTTTCGATGGTTGAATTTGATGCAGAAATGAATCCTTTATGATGCTACAAGAAACTTCTTCATTGATATGTTTAAGCTTGCGTCTTCGTGATCTTTCACTACAATTACCAATTGGCTTTGCTGGTCGACCACCTTTTCCAGTTTCCGTGGTAGTTACTGATGGCTTTTCAAAAATAAGTTTATTTCTTAGCCATTCTTGGTTGCGTGAGTAAAACAATTTCTTCTTTCTGGAACATTGATTGTACCGTTTTCTTAAAGTATTTAAAAAGTTTTTTATTTTTAACTTATGAATTTTAATTTCTTGTTTGTCGGATATTTTGAAGAATGGAATTTTCATTATATGTAAAATAATGTCGTTTTCATCTTTCCGTTCAAAATATATATCAGATAGAACACTATAACTGAATTTAGCCATTGTTTAAACAATAATGAATAATAATGACTTTGGATGATATGTACGCCAATCGTTTCGTTTGTTTTTGTGCACTGGATAGCACTAAGTTGTGACAGTGCTGTTGTCTCTTTCATTTTTGTGATGTCCATTTTATGTTCTTTCATTCTCGTTTCTAATGTTCTCTTCGTTGTGTTCTGTCGTTAATGTTGGTAAAAATTGAATTTAATGTTCTATTTGGTTTGTAAGCAAAGCGAATGTTGTCAGATTCTATTGTCATTTTTGTCAAAATTTTGATACACCCTTCTATGTGGACTAGGTCCAAATATGGGCCAAATTCTCCTAATTTCAACAGAATTATTTTTTGGGTCAATAAGAACTCTTGTACAAAATTTCATCAAAATATATGCATAATAGCCACTTTCACATACAAATAACTTCTCAAAAAATATGACTTGCATTTGTACCGAATATCTTACCTTGGGTCAGAAAAATTGCTGTAGCTCAAAAAGAGCAGTCCCGATGCATGGACATGTATATATAGGAATGTAGGGGAGGGTTAGGACTACAAAATAGTAAATTTGTGTTTTGACTCAGCTTGACTCACAGGAGTTGTGCTCTATGAAGTAGGAAATTTCCGATAAATTAGACCTTTTAAAAAAAAAATATTTAAATTGTTCTGAAAACAGTAGAGCTTCAATAAGGAAATAAGTTAAGTTACAACACAAAATTTATTTCGTCCAAAAATCTTGAAAAACAAAAAAGTTATGATCATTTCAACTTTAAAAATTAACTAAAAATATCATAATTACTAAATTCCGAAAAAGCCAATTTTGGACCACCCTGTTCTCAGTGAAATAGTTAAAATAGAGTTCTAATTTTTTGGCACCCGAGGTTTACTACTGTCTACTTTCATATGAGTCTAATAACTTTAAAATCGGAGAACAAAAACCAAAAGGAGTTTTGGCCGCTATCTCAAAATAATGACCACAGTGCGCCGTATAGTCCGTTAACGGAACGAGGTGCGAACAATAACGACCTAACGGAAAGGCTAAATACCACAGGGGTATTCGAGGTAATGGACGCAGCTGTTGGTGCTACCCAAGCATCGATGCTACAGCTTATTCGCACCGAAATGAGAGTTGCAATCGCAGAAGCAGTTAAAGTGGCGCTCTCAGGTTCGTCCGCTCCCTCGAATCATACTGTTAATAATTCCCGAAACGTAAATTGGCCTCACGATAATATCCCGGAGGGTAATAATATCCCGGATCAACAGGAAGGACCAGACATAGCTCACGCCGAGGTGAACTTGAATTCACAACCTCCACCTCCAAATTACCAACATACGGTCCGAAATACCCATTCCTTGGAAAATTGGGTATTAAATTCGATGGGACCAATAAGACTCCGTTAGTAGAAGATTTTATTTTTCGTGTTGATAGGTTTCAAAAAAGTTACCGTTGTCCTGACCAAAAGTTAGTGGACGGGTTTCATCACCTGTTGGAAGGGAGGCCAAACCAATGGTATTGGGATCGGATCCAATTGTATCCAAATTTGAGTTTAAGGAACCTAAGAGTCGACATCATACCTGAATTCCAAAGATATAACACAAATGTCGACGTTCTTAGACAAATTATGGATAGGAGACAAGGCAGAGACGAAAAAGCGACTAAATATATTGATAGCATTACGAGCCTTAGGACCCAGCTGCGTGAGCCCATACCGGATTATGAAGTTATAGA
Organism: Polietes domitor; assembly: GCA_947397865.1. Taxonomy (NCBI): domain Eukaryota; kingdom Metazoa; phylum Arthropoda; class Insecta; order Diptera; family Muscidae; genus Polietes; species Polietes domitor. Next base: position 105,619,837 of record OX377618.1, read on the forward strand.
TAATATAAAGGCAAGGTTAAAACCGAATCTGACCCACCTAATTTTCGGTACTCAGATCTATTCGGTCGAACACCTTAGAACTGAATGTAGGAAAGCTGAGGATCTTCTAGAAAGAGAGTTCCAACCTTAAATGAGCTTTATGATCATATGCCCGGCGATGACATTGTGCAAGTTGAAGAGCTACGCCTTAGGACAAACTTTAAGAAGAATGTCAATAAAGATTCAATCAAGTGTTGGCATTGTGGGTCGGTCGGACACACATTTCGGCAGTGCACCGCTGCTCAGCGGGGCTTCTTTTGTTTTCGGTGTGGAACACCGTGGGTAACCTCTCCACAGTGTAACAACTGTAAACAGGGAAACCTCTAGACGAGCGTGATCAGTGGGGACTCGCGTTCGACGCAGACCACCCAATAGATTTACCTAAGAGTGTCGTTGAAAAGAGTGTTGGGACTTGCGAGTCCGCACTCAGGGAGAACCCCACAACTCCAGATCCAAACCCAACTATGTCTAAACCAAACCTGACTTTACCGTTTCATGTACAGCTAGAGAATTATCTGAAAGCCAGAGAAAGGATATTTAGCAGTGAAATTTCGGAGAAGCAGTTTCCAAAAGAATTCTTAAAGCAAGAGCGCGTTATAAAATTAGGCGTTTACACAGACAATCAATTTCTTCGGCCAAAATAGCAAGTATACAGGATTCAGACCTCGTCCTTTTCGCAAAGTTTTAGTCAATGGCATAGAAGTATCTGCACTTTTTGACAGTGGAGCTACTATTACGTGCCTGGGAAAAGACTGCGAATCTTTTGTTGGAAAGTTAGGATTGGAAGTTTATCCCACATATAAATGTAACATAGGCACGGCTAATGGGCAGAAAGTGGCGTGCACAGGGAGAGTTCGAGTGGATATCTCGTACGGAGGACAGACGCATACACTCGATGTTTACCTGGTGCCTGCCCTGGAAAATGCAATGTACTGCGGTATAGACTTCTGGAGAATATTTGGTGTAGCTCCTGATATAGTCGGTAGCCTTGATATTTCTACGGAACCTCAAGAGCGAAATCTACATGTTCTCACTGTATGATCAGTTTAGGAGTCATCAAGACAAGCCTTAGCCCCTGGAATTCTCCGGTGACTTTCATGCGTCGAGGCGACAAGAAACGGTTTTGTCTCGATGCCCGAAAGCTCAACGAGCGAACCGTAAAAGATGCATATCCGCTCCCGTATATTGATGCTCTCCTGGGACGACTACGGGATACGTATTGTATATCGAGCATAGACTTGAAGGATGCCTTTTGGCAAATTCAGCTTGCGCTTGGCAGTCGACCGAAGACTGCTTTCACTGTTCTGGGGCGGCCGCACTATCAATTTACGGTCATGCCGTTTGGGCTATTAACGCGGCCCAACGGTTATGTCGGCTAATGGATAAGGTGATCCCTCTGGAGCTGCGTCAGCGAGTCTTCGTCTATCTCGATGACTTATTGATTGTTTCTTCTCACTTTGAGTCCCATATCTCTCTTCTACGTACTGTTGGCGATTTACTGCCCAAGGCTAACCTTACCATTAACCTCAAGAAGTCAACATTTTGTCGATATCTTGGAACTCCGATATCTTGGCTACATTATGGGAGATGGGAAACTTAAGCCAGATCCCGAAAAGATTGATGGAATCACGAAGATTCAGATACCCAAGTGTCCTCGAGACGTTCGATTTCTCGGTATGACGTCATGGTTTAGAAGATTTATTCAGGATTACGCTTCTATTTCCGCACCCATTACTAGTACTTTGCGTAAATCTCAGAAGTTTTGTTTCCATGAAGAAGCCGTTGAAGCTTTCAACAAATTAAAAATTGCATTAACAACTAGTCCTGTTCTGACACATCCGGATTTCGGAAAGCGTTTTTACGTCCAGTGTGACGCCACCAACCTTGGAGTAGGAGCGGTTATATATCAGCTAGATGCAGATGGCCTAGAACACCCAATAGCTTTTCATTCCGCTCAGTTGCACAGCGCTCAGCGCAACTATAGCGTGACTGAGCGTGAATGTCTGGCGGTAATTAGTGCAATTCAAAAATTCCGTCCCTTTATTGAACTTATGCCGTTCACCGTGGTAACGGATCATAGTGCATAAAAGTGGTTAATGGGTCAGAGAGACCTAAGCGGTCGTCTCGCACGTTGGAGTCTCAAGCTTCAAGCATATCAATTTGATATTGAGCACCGAAAGGGGAGCCAGAACGTCGTCGGTGACACTTTGTCACGTCTACAACTAGACGAACTGAATAAGTTCATCGCCGAGAGGCCGATAATCGATATGGAATCCCCAGAATTTCAGAGTGAGGAGTACGCACAACTTCGAGAAACATCAGAATCAACTGCCCGATTTGAAAGTACAGGATATATACATCTATAAGAAAACATTACCGGCGGATGGTAACGAAATTCATTAGCGTTTTATTTGGAAGTTATGGATTCCATCGACTGTTACTCAGGGATTAATCGCTAATGCCCACGAAACCACTGTTAAATCCCATTGCGGAATAGGGAAAACCATTACATCTGTAAAGCAATATTTTTATTGGCCCAAGATGGCTGTAGAAGTGAGGAGCTATATAAATAAATGTGCACTGTGTAAGGAAACAAAAGCGCCCAACAAGGTATTGCGACCTCAAATGGGATCGGAGACGAGTACGGGCAGACCTTGGCAGAAGATCTATATAGATTTTCTTGGACCTTTCCCCCGATTGAAGTCAGGGAACTCATTTATTTTTATTGTTCTGGACCATAATACAAAGTTTGTTTTACTAAAGGCCATGAACAGGAAAGTGAAGTTTTTCACAAGTTTGGTGTTCCGCTGATCGTACACTCAGACAACGGGAAACAATTCATTCGTTCCGATTTTACATCATTCCTATCCAAGTATGGTTGTCAACATGTTAGGAACGCAGTTTATTCGCCGCAAGCAAACGCTTCTGAGCGGGTAAACCGTTCTATCGTTTCGGCTATAAGGGCGTACGTGTCTGACAATCAGCAGAACTGGGACCGTCACCTATCGGCTGTAGAGTGCTCACTCCGGTCTACCGTACACTCTTCCTCTGGATTCTCTCCATTTTTTAGACTTTTCGGTTTAAACATGATAACCCATGCTAGCGCGTACGATCTTGCCAGGAAACTCGGGAATCTCGAAGATGGCGAACAGTTAGTAAGGCATACCATTAAAGACAATTTGCATGATGCGTATGAAAAGAGTGCTGCCAGGTATAACACCCGGGCCCGAGAGGTTAGATTCTTGGCAGGTCAAGAAATTTTACGAAGGAATTTTATTTTAAGCAACGCCTCGAAAAACATTAACGCAAAGTTATGTAAAAAATTTGTGAAATGTAGAGTGGTGCGGCAAATGGGTCGAAATATGTACCAGTTAGAAGATTTGGCTGGCCGAAGTATAGGTGTATATCACGCCAAAGATCTGCAGCATGCAGTCCCGTATAAGTAATAACGAGATCCTTTAGCCCGGCCCACTAAGTAGGTATGACGTTTAAATCTCAGGGTCGCAGTTCTTCCCACCTTTTTACTTGAAACAATAGCATCCATGCTGACTTCCCGATCCAGTTGTCTCTCGTCAGGACTTGGACCACTGATCAGGTTTGTTATGCCACCCTGTCTAAACGGACAGAGTTGATGCCCACTAAAAGTGTTGGGAAACGACTTGATCGATCTGCAGGGTTGTTTTTTTGGCAAGGATGGCAACCTTCCGACTTCTTGCAAAATGTCAAAAAGAGGACGCGTGGGTGGTCTGATTGCAAATTGCATCATGCAATTTCACTTTGCAAAGTAAGTAAGTTTAATTTAACTTGGATTATAAAATAAATAATTCGCGAAAAGTACAAACCGCATTTGTTATACCACGTGGTAGAAGTGCCTGTGATAAAACGCAGTCAGCTTATATTATATAAATTAATTAATTTATCTTGTGCTAGAGTTTCGGATCGGTAAGTTTGTTCGGCGTGTTCGTAAAAGGTTACGAAGAATAAAAATGAAGCATTTTCTATTTTCTTTTGAAAAGGTGTTTCTTCCTCGTACCCGGTAGGAGAACAACTCATCGTTCACGGCTACAAGGCTACACGCTGAGGAATTTTCCGGCAGCCGAGTCGATGAATTTTAGGAAAGAAACATTCCGGTCACGAACAAGCACCTACCGCTGATAAGTCTGAGCCAAAAGAATAAAGAAATCTCAGTTTCTAGGCAGACCGTATCTGAATCGAATCGTCAGGGTCCGGAATATTGGAGTCAAGTGAAGTGCAGTACCTTATGCGCAAACCTCATTATTCCAAATTTCATCAGGGTCAATTTACCGCAAACTCAAGAAAGTAAGTGTAGTTCCAGAAGCTGTCGCAACGGCGGACATAACCTTTCTACAATTACGCCCGGCCTCAAACACGTGGGATAACCAGCCGTCACCACCAAAGGAGTTAAGTTTCGACGTTGTCACCGCGAGAAACATTTTACGCCAAGCAACCTTACACGGAACACCACATTACAAGATAAGTTGTCAAAAGTAGATGTAGAAATTTATGTTTGGCCACCAAAACAGAAAATCTTCGCTAACCATCGTCGCGAATTAAGTGAATCTCAATCTTCAGCTTGTACGCATTCTTGATATTGAAAAAGTAAATTTTCATTTCATCATTTTTGTTTTCCCCGATAAGTAAGCCGGCTTTGTAGTTTGTATCTGATATCCAAAGTTCCCTAATTAAACAAATAAGTAAAAATTTGATCTCTGTGTTTTTAAGAGAATTTAAAAATCAATTATATAATAATCAATTATATATAATTCGAGTCTGCGACAAATGACTAAAATAAATTATTTTGATAAATATTATCGAAGGTCAGCCGATATTGCAGATATCTCATTAAACTGAGATAAAACGGGAATAACGGATTCGCGGATAATGTGTAATTAAGTTTAATGTTGTGTTGTTTCTAGTTATAATATTGAACCATAAAACCGGTTCGTGATATCGATTGTGGACAAATGTTTTTGAGTAGTCAGTCTTAAAGTAAAAGAATATGAGTCTTTATCGACGGTAGATGCGAAATAATAAAAGAATATCAATTTTTTTTGTCCATGGACGATATGATTGACTGTGTGTGAAATCAAAAGTAAAATAATTGGATCAAACAATATTGTTACGTATAAGTAAAGGGTGTTTTTTATTGAGGTATAGAACTTCGAATTGAAATAAAACACAAGAAAATCGATTTAATGTCCATCAATTTGGCTTTATTGGAAGGATAATTTTATGCCATTAATGTTTAAATATGATTTCGGGCATGTGGCCGCCGCGGCTGGCTCGAATATAGCCAATTCTACAGGTCCAATTTTCAACCACGCCACGAATGTTGGCTTCCAAGTCCCCTAACGTTTCTGGTTTGTTGGCGTATACGAGCGACTTCACATATCCCCAAAGAAAATAATCCAATGGTGTCAAATCACACGATCTTGGTGGCCAATTGACAGGTCCATTCCGCGAAATTATGCGCTCATCGAATTAATTGCTCTGATGGACGATTATGTCGACCATAAAATGGACGGAGCTTGCGGTGAACTTCGCGAACTGAACCATTACTTTCGAAATAAATTTGCACGATTTGCAAGCGTTGTTGTTTTGTCAACCTGTTCATGATGAAATGGCAAACCAAACTAAATATTAATCACTTGACAGCTGACAAAATGGCCGCCAGTTAAAAAAGTGATGCCAACTTAAAGTTCTATACCCCAATAAAAAACACCCTTTATATACATATAATCAACTTTTTTGGGCAATTATATTGCCAAGTTATTTTTAAATATTATCGACGGACAGCCGATTTAGTTTATAAGCCCTTTAGAGGGAAATTCGATTATATCTGAAAAGTAGAGTACCATAATACTTTTAAGTGCATTGAGGCAAAGACTGAACTATAAACTTAAATAGGATTTTGATTTCTACCCCATTCCAAACAAATTTTTATTTCTTGTTTCATTTGATGATTTGACCCTGAACAAATCGAGCTCGATAGGTAAGGTGATTGATTACAGTGGTGCATTTAGGCACAGAAATTTGATAGTGAAGTAGATTTCAAGATTTTATTTCGTTCACTGAATATGAGAAACGTGTCTGTACGTACACGTAACGTAAAACTTTAGAAACTTAACACAGAATGGTTAATACATGGTATAAATTATAATATACGTGTATAATTGATATATATATTAAGGACAAATTTCTTAACAATAATATTACTAGATTTAAGGTAATACATGATAGTCGATAAGAAAGGTGTACATATGCCCTGAAGTAACATGTGAAGTAGGTTAAGGTGCTATTGAAATAAATATGTAATATCTTGCTTTTTGAAATTGACGCGTTAAAACTATGAGTAAGGGAGAGATGTAAGGTGACGTAGGAGGGTTATCAGCCATAACTTTTAGGGGGCTCTCACTTAATGTGTGGTCCAATGTGGATTGTCATATGGACATTCCAAAGGGTGGGTCAATAGGGGTCCAACAACACCAGGATCCCGCCATCATGTCCATCGCCACCGTATCATTTTTGAGGGTTATCACATCCGGCAGTGGTACTAAGTAAGTATTTTATTGTAATGCCGTAGTGCTACAGTGGCTTAAGTCGGAGCGACCATCCACAGTACCACGAAACTGCTGCCACGGCTCACAAAATTATGATTGATCGATGCTACACCGCGAATAAAATTCAACATAAAATTACATTGCAAATTAGCAAATGTCTAATTTGGTGATCGTTTACGCTGTAAGTACAAATTTCAAGATTCTAGCTCCAGTCGTTTGATAAGGTCGATGGTACAAGTTCTTTTGTCAAAATTTCGCCCATTCATCTACATTGTAGCTGAAGCTTACATCACAAATTGTAAGATTTACCCCTTCAGTTTCTAAAACTCAATGCTTCACATAAAGTGATTTAAATAATTCAATTTGCCAGCCTTCAATTTCGCGTTTGTGTTTTGCATATTGCAAAAACATGCAAACAAAACTTTACGAACCACTCTTTAATTTCTCTAATTGCTTACATACGAAAATAAATGGAAAAATTAAACAAACAGAACAAAAAATCTGCAGTCTGCTCGACTGTTAACGAATAACTCTTCGTATTTCCCCTCACAGAGCGTTAGGGGGAAGGAGAAAAACAACCTATACAAAGACTGACATACACAATGGCAGTGTTCCCAACTATTCCAAGGCAAAAACACGGTAAAACTCTTCAGAAACCAATACAAACCACTAAATAAAAATATAAAAACCGCTAGGCCAGTTTTGTCTGAGAATACACCGGAACCAACTCAATAATAAATTTTCTAGCCGTTAGTGTATTGCACAGACTTAAATTGAACTAATTGCCACTCCATTCATGGAAGGAATTTGAACTGGAGTGGCTTTGCGAATGCCATCATGCCATGCGCGAATGGCCGCAATACCAGTGTTCCATAAGTGTGATTATAAGGCGTATTATGGCTTTATACATCCACAACACTATTTTTGTCATAAGTCCCCAGCAGCTACCGAACATTTTGCGTCAAATGTAGCAGTCGCTATAGTAGCTTTCTTCACTCGATGTTCAGTGTTTTGCTTCCAGGACAACTTTGAGTACAGGACCCAAATACTTCACTTGGTGAGATAGCGGTAGCTCACTATCACAAAAACGGGATAGTGTAAAGCCTACATAACTGAAACTATAGATCGCTAATAAAAAAACTGCATATTCAGTTTTTAATTTCGTGGTCGTTTGTCCTTTTTAGTGGACTTTTATTTTCCAAGGGATATAGATGTTTTAATAATTTAGTTTCATATGTTTGCGTGCCATAGAATGGTGATTGGGCATCAAACGAAAGAGGAGAATATCTGTTAAAAATATTTCAAATTTCATGTTTCTATTATTAACGATCATTTTCCCCTAAAAAGTTTTTTAGATTATTCATTTTTTATTTTTCAAGGAAGGAAATTTGAAATAGTTGTTAATGCTAAACTTATACAGAGATGCAATTGACGATCAATACCTTTCCAACGAGCCCTTAAAATTACAAGTCGAACATGGCAATTTAGCGGATTTTATAAAAACTTCATAAAAAATTGCAATAAAATTGTAAAAACTTCGCGATGCCCAGAACCCAACGCGGCATCCAACATAACCTAATTCAAGAACCCTGGGTTTTGGTAAACGGAGTTCAAGGGCTAAGGTCACGGAACTTGATGCTCATATCCCCAACCGAAGATAACATCCGTAGCTGTATCGTAGTCAAGAAAGATTTAATTCTAACTCAGATTTTTTGTTACAGTGATGGAGATTTGTCATTAATTGGCCAAATAAACCTCTATTTGTCTTGGCCTCCATTTATACCATACGATAAAGACGACCCTCCATAAAATATAGTTCGTGCCAAATAGTGACTCAGTAAAAGTCTCCAACCGGATGGTTTCACATGAGTGTTCCTTCTTGGATCATTATAGAATCCACTTTACAGTAGAGCTCGAATTAGGTAAGAAAAATCCATACGGAAACCCTAAAAACGAAAACTGAGACAAGTTTAGAAATCAAATGCAAACTTTATCACCTATGCATGGGAGTATAACGAATGTACAGCAACTAGAATCCGCAGTGAATAAAGTAACATATCATCTTAACAAAGCGTTTCTGAAATCCTATCCAGAGCGAGTAACGCCGCGCAAAACCAACCAAACATGGTGGACTCCGGTACTCAAAAAACTCAGGAAAGAGCAAAAAACTCTTCAATAAGGCAGAAAGAGAAAACACAGCCCAAAGCTGGAACGAACATCACGAAGTCTTCAATAACTTTAGAAAGGAAACAAGAAAATCGAAGAGGAAATCCTGTGAGGAACTGGAAGGCACAAGCGTCTCGACTTCGCAAAGTATTATCCAAAGACCCAGTCACTCCAGGATTTTTAACAAAGAACGGTGGTTCGTTTACGAAAATAATCAAGAAAGTTTACAACTTTCGATGGAAACACATTTCCCAGGATGTCAGGAGGAACATGACGACACGACGGACGAGCTCATAAGTAGTATTGTCGACTAGGACAAAATAGTGTGGGCGATACGACCATTTCAACCGCTTAAATCAGCAGGTCCAGACGGAATCATCCCAGCACTACTGCACGAATATCTAAATATAATCCTGCCTTGGTTAAGAATATCTTCACTTAAAACATTAGAAAGACTACTTGATCTGCACGCTAGAGAGAAAATTACTTAATACAACTTCAGCGGAGCACAACACGCGTATCTTAAAGGTAGGTCAGTGGAGACATCCCTACATGAGGTGGTTAGTTTCATTGCAGACTCTCTACAGCACAAAGAATACACCTTGGCAGCCGTGCTGGACGTGCAAGGAGCTTTCAACAACGATCGATCATTGCCGCTCTAAACCGCATAGGGGTTCACCCTGGAATAGGCCAGTGACCGGGTAACATGCTACATAGCAGAGTATTAAACTCATCATTGGGAGATGGCTGAACGCATCAGTATCTCACGCAATAGCTGCTCAGATGAGGATGAAGAAGAATCAGTGGAGCATTTGCTTTTCCCTTGCGGTGGACTGTAAGAACCCAGACTATCCTACCTAGGAAGAATGTTCTTCGCTGATCTGACGTACCTCTACGTAATCTGCTCAACTTAAACAACAAGACAAAATACTTTCAGAAAGAAGCGACCGATGAAATATGATTATACATCCTATAATCTTCCCCTATCCCATATCTCCTCTTTATTAATATACTAGCTCTTGTACCTACAATATTCCTTTAGCTCACTTTCTTATCATCTCCTCTCTCTTCCTCTAAACTATATGGGTACCACAATGGGCCTCCGAGCGAAACTCGCTACAATCGAGCAACCATTTTAACCAAATTTAAACTTAAAAAAGCCGCAATTTCTTAATCTATGGCCACACCACTCTGAATTTTTGATATTTTGTAGAGAATAAAATTAGCTAAAATACAAAACAAAATAAAGAAAATTAAAGATATGGTTTTCAGGATATTCAAGGAGTAAAATTATTTTTAATTTTTGGAGTCCTTAAATCTTTCAGATCATATCAATATCGTTAAAATTTGATAACGCGATCCGATGTTATGATTTCGATAAGGAAGCCATCTCTTCAAACCGAAATAACCAACTTTGGTCCACTCTATAACTTAAACCACGCACTTCTTCGAGCTACGGTAAATCGATGAGTGTCGAAATCCATGTTGGGTCGAAATCTTGTGAAATTACCCTAAATAGAAATGAGTTTCCATCAAAAGTTTTAAAGTTTATTGATTATTTTCTGTAAACGAACCACCGTTCTTTGTTAGAAATCCTGGAGTGACTGGGTCGAAGGCGAGACGCCTCACTTGTGCCTTCCAGTTCCTCACAGGATTTCGCTTTTCTTCTTGTTATTCCAGACTTCGTGATATTCGTTCCAGCTTTGGACTGTATTTTCTCTTTTCGTCTTATTGAAGAGTCTTCTGCTATCTTCCCTGAGTATTTTATTTTCCTGTGTCCACCATGTTTGGTTGGTTTTGCGCGGCGTTACTCGCTCTGGGCAGGATTTCAGTCACGATTTGGTAAGGTGATATGTTACATTGTTCACTTCGGATTCTAGTTCCTGTACATTCTTTATGCTTCTATGCGGAGGTGATAAAGTTTGCATTTGATTTCTATACTTGGCCCAGTTGGTTTTCCGTATGGATTTTTCTTACCTAATTCTATGATGATCCAAGAAGGAACACTCATGCGAAACCATCCAGTTGGAAAATAAAAGTCCTCTAGAAAGGACAAACGACCACGAAATAAAAAACTGAATATGCAGTTTTGCTATTAGTGACCTATAGTTTCAGTTCTATATAGTCTCGTTCTTAGGGGGAAGTCGTGTCGTGCGGAGTTATTGTGGCAGCTTATGTTCAGTTTTCCTCCCAATTTATCCTTTGAAAGACCTAAATTTCAGTTTTTTTTTCAAAAATTATCTTTGCATAAGACTAGAATGTGTTTACGGTGTAAATGACCCCATATGGCAGTTATTATATCACATTTAACCCATTAAGGATGAACAACGAGCCCCTAAAAACACATGTTGAACTAAAAACGTGGAAATTTAGCGGATTTTATAAAAAATACATAACGAATTGCAATATAGTCGTAAAAATCTGTCATCAGTAATTTCTAATGGATTTTTTTCTCAATACCATTTTCATCATGAATTCGTTTCAAGAAAACCCTGCTTTATGGAGGTTTTTTAAACGCGTCCAGCTCACGAACGGCAATGATAAATGCGAAATATTTTGAGAGAATCCGTAAAACAAACGAATCTTTCATTTTAGTCGGGAACATCGACAAACTCTATTTTGCAGCCACTCTAATGATATTGATATGAATGATAACGCATTACTTTAGAAAACCGCCGTAATCTTCTTAAACTATGACCACCCCACTTTGAATTTTTGATATTTTGTAGAGAATAAAATCATCTAAAATACAAAACAAAATAAAGAAAATTAAATACATGTTTTTCACGATATTCAAGGATTACAAATTAAAAATAATTTAATTTTTGGAGTCCTTGAACCACAAGGACATTCATATTTTCATGCAGATTCGTAAAAAGAAGGTGTAAATATTTCAGATCGTATCAATATCGTAAAAATCTGATGACGTGATCCAAAGTTATGATATCGATAAGGAAGCCATCTATTCAAAAAACCCTAGATAACCAAATGTGGACCACTGTAAAACTTAAACCACGCACTACTTTGAGATACGGTAAATTACCCGGGACGGATGAAAATCCTATTTCTGTTGGTTGGTTGGTTGTTTACTTTTTAGAACAATAATAATAAACACATTTTATAAATTATAATATTTTTAGACCAGACTTGCTCACAGCTTACAAGCATTTGACTTTCTTACTTCATGTGTTAACAAGGTTGCCATCGTGATTCTAATATGCTCTAACTCGATTTGAAGTTGCACAATCATACGTTACAGTTCTACAAAGTTGAAAGAATTCAAATTAAAATTGCGTATTTGACTTAATTGCGACTTGACTCAACGTTGTTTTAATGTTGTTTCACCATGAAAATGTATTCAACAATATTCGAGTTCATTTAAAAATGTTGTCACATTGAATCAAAAATGTTTTGTTTTGTGCGTTTTTAAATTATCATTTTTACATATTTGAATCAATATTGATTCATTTTCAATACAAAGTTGATATTGGGAAGTTTTCTTCCCAATATCATTTCAATGTTCTTCGATCTTGAATTAGCGTTGTAATACTAAAAGTTGCAATAGTTTAAATTAAACAATGGTTCGCTTCGATTTTAAGTTTGCGATTTTGCTCTTAGTGTAGGAAAAGTCCTTTCGACATCTGCTGAAGAATTTGACATTTTCATGGTGATTTTTAATATACGGCTTGTTGTTAAATCGAAAAGAAAAATAATTTGCTTGCTCTTTTCTACTCCAATTAGATTTGTCAAAATTTGTTCGGCTTTGCTTCTGTTAATATTTATCTTCTTGGTAATTTCTGCATTAAGTAATCATACTTGTTGAGGACATTCTCTGTGTGTTGGTTCAGTGAAAAAAATGTGGTCCAAAATGGTAAATGGAATATTATATTCGACCCCAGAGCAGAGATGTGAATTATAATTAGTAATGTTATATTTTTTACTTTTTTATAAATCTGAACACAAATTAATTCTTTAATTAATTACACAATACAACAACCAAAATGGGATGAAACCAATTTTCTTTACACGCATTTGAAGTTTGAATTTGAAAAAATATTATTTTTATTATCCTGGAAAGTTGTGGTATCTTACTGATTTTGGGGTCGATGAATTAATTTTTGATATTTATTTTTACTTAAAACTCAAGCTAGATGGCGCTGTCATACAAATGGCGCTATTTCTTGTAGATTTTTATAGAAAAATCAGTGTATTCACTTTTTTGGGCTGAAAATCCATTTTTGATGTTGGCTACATTGTAAAACATATTTCTAATGCTATTATGAAGTATATTTCATTAATCTCACGTTACTATTATAAAAATGCAATTGTTATGGAAAAAATTGTACTTTTGGAAATAATTATATTTTATTACTAGAACAACTTTTTTATTTAAATCTATCTTATTAAGTAGCAAAAGCTCCAGAAGTAGTAGGTTATGGATCTATCTGTATGTTTCTGGTTCTTGCTCTTCGAAAGTGCCCTCTTCATCGGTTGTTCTCTTTAACTACCAGCATACTTAAAGTAGTAAAAGCAATACTTTATCAGCTAGTACAAGAGGTTAATGGATAACATGTCCCAGCACGAAAAACGCCTCTCTTTTCCCAGTCACACTTTTAATATTGATTTCCTTTTTAACGTGTTTTCCAGAAGCATAAAAAGTAAATGTTTTTCGTATAGCTACCTTGTAAACCACAAAGTAAGGCCACCATTTTCAAATCACAGCATATACGCCATTTATGGTTTTCATAACTCACTGATTCCAGTAGATATTTTACTGATTCGTAAGTTTCTTTGGTGTTCAAATTGTATGGTATTGGAATGCTTGATTTTTAGTTATTGTAGTACAATAAAACTGCTTTCATACTGGTTTTTTAAGAATCTATAAATAATCTCTATCCATGAGGAACATACTTCATACCTATTTCTGTCATAAGTTTTTCAATATATTAAGTAAACGAATGTATTTTCTTCGTTGACAGAGAAATATTGTTGAAATACTGCTTGACGAATTCGACAAACAGTTATTCTTACATCAGATTCTAGTACTTTGTTTTAGTGCAACATACTCTGAATAACGCTTCGACATAATCACGTGTTTTAGTGCTTCATCTAACCAGTTTTATGATGTTGGTATCATACGATTGTTAAACTCAGAAGGCTCGTAAGTAGGATCGTATCCAATTGTCTCTGCAGCGTTTGTAGATATGTACTACGGAGGTTACATCTGGATTTACTGGTTTTGATATTGGAATAAAACTCTGTGTGTTGTTTAGGTAAGTCTGCATATTTTGTACCAACAAATACCTCTATTACATCTGTTTCCTCCTTTAATACTATTTAAACACATATAACACTGTGATTAAACATGTTGAAGTGAATGAACCCAACACTAATCTGGGTGAAATCCTGTACAAACCAATTGATACAGATATCAATATCAATATATCTCGGCAACGATTGCGTTTACAAACGTACCTCTATTGGAACCAAGATATTTCCGTTTAACAAGTATAGGTTTGGTTTTTGTATTAAGTCACTAAAAGAAGCTAAAAACGATTTTCATACATTCAATCCCAAGGAAAATAAAGTGTACACAACCTTCATTTATGGTTTACCAAAAATAAATCCTGATGATATTATCGCAGAATTAAAAACTTATAACCTATCGCCGGTATCTGTCGTTGAGGTCAAAACTAAGTATAGCTCCAATAACGAAGCGGTATTCAAAGTTCAATTTGCACGCAGGTTTTTGGCACCAAGCTCTTTAAAAACGGTCAAAACAATGTCATCATAACGTGGAAGAAACACAAACCTAACAATAAAAGTAAACGAACGCAGTGTTGGAACTGCCTTATGTATGGTCATGGAGGACAGCACTGCAATCGTCAACCAGCATGTATGGCTTGTGTAAATCGTCATCCAACCAACGAGTGTCCATTTACAAAAAACAACAAAAAATCAGCAGTTTTCTCATGCTATAACTGCAAAAACAATGGATATGAACGTACCGATCATTCGGCTAACGACATAAACTGTGCCATGCGATCTCATTACTTAGAAGTTAGAGCAAAGGTAACCGCCGCTCCAACTAAGAGAAACACAACAATTCATCGACATTCTCAAATCACTCGCGTACGTACGTCTACCCCCACTACTGGAAACACACGCCAGAATTCTGAATACCAACAACACAACAACCATTCTTATGCTGGAGTAATGTGAAGTGACAACAGTATTCTCTTCAACATTGACGAACTCTTCAATATATTCACGTCAGTGCTTGACGAATTAGGTAAATGTACCACGAAAGTTCAGCAAATACAGATGTCTCTTCTAAAGTACGCACATGACATCCGTTAATTTAAAAAGATTAAAATTGTTTCATTGGAATGCTAAAGGCATTACTGCATATTCACACCAAAGACAACTAGAAAACCTACTAGAGTCCAAAGATGTGCACATTGCAAGTATAAACGAAACGTTTTTCAAGGAAAATAACAAACCTTTTTTTTAAACAACATTATATATCGCAATGACAGAATATCTACCACCTCAAACGTTTGCAAATCGTCCAAAACAAATGCTTAAAGATGATAAACTGTAAACATTGGCGTTACTCCACAGCAACACTGCACGAAGAAACCGGCTATGAACTTTTTAAGGACTTCATAAAACGATTAAATGATTTTTTTTTAAACAAGTAAGCAAAGGCTAAATTCGGGCGGGGCCGACCATGTGATACACTCCACTTTCTATCCGAATACAATTCAATTCGTTAAAAAATTTAAAACGGGAAGGATTTTTATATGCTTCCTAATCATAGGCTAATATGGCCTGACCCAATATGTCAAATCGAGAAGAATATTTGTATCGGGGCTATATCCAAACATCAATATGAAGAAATTCTCTGAAAATGCGGAAAAGTCTGGGGGGGGAAGTCAAGCTGGGAGAGAAATTTGAATGGGAGCTATTTATAAATCTGAACCGATCTGACCTAATTTCACCACAAGTGTTCCTAGTTTAAATATAAGATGTTTTGCCAAATTTGAAAACAATCTGTTAAAATATGTGGTATCTAGCGTGAACCGATTTTCTTCAACTTAAATAGCGTTCGTCCTTATCCCGCAACACTTCGTTGTGCAAAGTTTCGTTTGGTTCTGACTACAATTGCGACCTGTATCGTGATTCAAAATGATTATTATTGCTAAATCGATTCAAAAAGTGATTATAAGTCGATCGGTATACTTAACAATGGGACTATCTCGCTTCCTTTTGGGTGTTACAAGCAAATGCACAAAGACATAATACTCTCGAGGAGTATATAAATATTACATATTCTTCTTATGAAATACTAAGGGAATGTAAAGAAATATTCTAGCTACATATATCAAAGATATTTACCAAAATGAAAATATTGTTTTATAGATAATTATTTGTTAGAATAATGACCGTATGTACAATAATTTTCCTAATGTTTGAATCCTCAAAATTATTTTCCATATAAGGTTTTTATTCCTTTTTCCCTCTTACAATATCAAAATGAAATAAATTTTAATCATAGACATACTTCATAAACCCCAATTGTTGAAATATCCCAGAGATAAATCTCAAAAAGCTTCACCATATCTTATAATTAGACAGCTGTAAAACTATCGATATGTGCTATCGATAGTATTTTTTGTGTCAATATCCATAGTTTTTATCACTATCGATAGTATCGGCAAAAATGTCATCACTTGCACATTTGTTATGTTACCGCGAATTTGGATAAGTAAAATATAACTAAATAGACAATTATAAATTTGAGACGGTTCTGCAAGTCATGGATAAATACCTGAAAAGGAACATATCTAGTGTAGCAAAAGAGGTCCAAAAAACTTTTTTTTTAAGTGGTAGAGGGAATATTTTAGATAAAAAAAATAAAATAAAAAAATTGGCGGCGACCCATATTTTCCGTGTTTCTGTCTGCGTGTTTACACATAAACTACTTTTAGGAGGTAGAATACATCCTCATGTGTAAACACCCCTATAGAAAACACTTATTTGACTCCCAATGGGTTATCGGATCCAAAACACATATATATAGCGTTTCAAAGATATTGCTATAAGCTTTCTAATGATACCCATATTGACCCGATCCGATGAAAAATATGGAAGATATCGAGGAATATATCTACGAACTTTCAGGGCCCATAACTCGGGATGTATGGGCCGCCGCCAAAATTTTTTTTATTTTGATAAGAATAAAAAGTTGTGCGCATGGTATGATTTTTGGACAAATTGGAGCTCTTGTGGTAAACTAGATATAAGCCCCTGAAAAGAGCAAAGAGAATGTAGTTGAAACCGCCAGCATCGACGGTAGTAGCGAATTTGATAACACTAGTCAACAGTCAAAATGTACTCGGGATGCGATAATTTTTTCTGTGTAGATAACCTTGACATGAGCTCGAAAAACGCAATAAAAATTTTTTTTTCGTTTGGTTTTTGTTTTAATTTTTTTTTTTTAAATTTTAAAAATTTTTTTTTTTGGTTAATTTGTTTCGTCCGGCATAACTCGGGAACCAATAGCCCGATTTAATTGAATTAAATTTTAAAAAATTTAAAATTACAATTCCCTTAATCTGTTCATATATTGTTTTCCTATACAAGCAACAGTTTCCAAGTTAAAAATGAATATATAAAGGAAAAAACTTAATTTTTTGCCTAAAGATTTAATTTTTTTTTTTTAAATCCATAAAAAATCCAAAATGAAAAAAAAATGTCAAATCTTATTACTTTTACGTAAAGTCACATAACCTAAGAGCAAAATGAGACAAAGATCATGAAAATCGATGCACGCGTTTCGCTTTTATTCGCAATTGAGTAAAGGTATGAATTTCAAAAATTTGCTCGACATATGCACAACTTTGTCTATGGTAAGGTTTTTTCTTTTTTTTTTTGATTCTCAGAATTAACAAAACGGAATAAACAAAGGGTTATTTAATTTTTATGATTGCGTAAGCAAAGTAATAAACGCTAATAAATGTGCGTGAACAATTAAAAGGAAAGAGGACTTTTTTAATTATTTGGGTTTTCCGTTGGAAAATTTAAGACTCACACATGGTGAAACAGGTATGTAGCCACCGTAAAAAAATATGCACCCATTTATAAGTACCTGTCACATTTTCTACACTCGCACTTGGACTTCTTTCCGGACAACCTGGGCGATGTGAGTGACGAGCATGGTGAGCGTTTTCATCAGCAAATGAAAGAAATTGAGCACCGATACCAAGGATTTTGGAACGAAGCTATGATGGGGGACTATCGATTTTACTCATTCAACAAGTGTCGACGAACGCGATAGTTAAAATGAGCAAACGTTCGCGAGGATTTGAATGCAATACCAATCCAAGTAATTTTTGTTACATGTGCGGAGAATACGTTTCTGAAAAAAACAAGCGTTGTTTTTCACCTAAATTGAGGGATTCATTTGAAGAGAGCTTCAATTTAAAGGTCTCAAACATAGATGAGCGGTGGACACCAAGTGCTCTATGTCCAAGGTGCTACGTACAGCTAGCTGACTCAAGGTAAGTGTAGATTACGAAATTCAAGAACATATATAACTTATTATTGAAATTCTTTCAGACGACAGCCGAGAATCATCATGCCAATGCTTTGGAGAGCTCCGCTTTGCCATGTAACAGATTGCTATTTCTGTCTTAGCAAAAAAACAGGCGTGGGAAAAAATATACGATGGACTTACGCTGCTGTTTCAACAGTGAATTTTCCAGTGCCATTTTCCGAAGAACCAGTGGACCCGCAACCGTCCGTTTCAAGATGGGCATCTAATAATGAGGCGATACATCCAACATCAGATCCGGAGACAGTAGAAACCACATCAGAATGCGAGTCAACATATACATTGCATGGAGGTCAACGCTTATGTTCCCAAGCAGAACTGAACGATTGGGTTAGAGAATTGAAACTCTCCAAGGAAGATGCAGAGTTGCATGCATCGCGCATGCAACAGTTCGGTTTCTTGGCTTCTGGTGTGGTGACAACAATCTACAGGAAGCGTCATGAACCATACGCAAGGTACTACACAAAAAAAGACAACATCTGTTTTTGTAAGGACATTCCCGGATTATTTGGTGAACTCGGGTACTCTTACGATCCAGGAGAGTGGCGTCTTGTCATCGACAGCAACAAGCAGAGCCTTAAAGCAATTTTACTGCACAACGGCATCGAGAAACCTTCGATTCCAATTGCTCATGCCGTTGACACCAAGGAAACATACGAAGTCATGGACAATCTACTAAAGTGCCTTAACTATGAGAGGCACGATTGGAAAGTTTGTGCCGACCTTAAGGTTATCGGTATCCTTTGTGGATTACAAGGTGGATTCACAAAGTACTGTTGTTTTCTCTGCCTTTGGGACAGCCGCGATCGTCAACATCATTACACCAGGAGGAGTTGGACAGAAAGAGTTAACTTCATCCCCGGCAGCGACAACGTGAAATATACACCACTCATAAAAAAGGAAAATGTTTTTCTCCCACCTCTTCACATAAAGCTCGGACTCATAAAAAACTTCGTGAAAGCTATCAACAAAGATGGCGAAGCGTTCGCCTATTTAAAAACCATTTTTCCTCACCTTTCATCGGCAAAGATTAAGGAAGGCGTTTTCGACGGTCCGCAAATTAAAAAGTTGTTGCAAGACCAACAGTTTGAGCACATTTTATCACCAAATGAAGCTGCAGCTTGGAACTCATTTCGGCAAATTGTTTCCGGATTTCTTGGAAACAACAAAAGCTCAAATTACAGAGAGATCGTCGAACAACTACTCCAAAATTATAAAAAATTAGAGCAAATATGTCGCTTAAGATACATTTTCTACACTCGCACTTGGACTTCTTTCCGGACAACCTGGGCGATGTGAGTGACGAGCATGGTGAGCGTTTTCATCAGCAAATGAAAGAAATTGAGCACCGATACCAAGGATTTTGGAACGAAGCTATGATGGGGGACTATATCTGGTTCCTGATAAGAGAAACAGACCCACAACAATATAAAAGAAAGACAAAAGCACATAATTATTTTTAATTTGAAGGTTTTTATTTTTGTGTTTAGATATTTTTTTTTTAAACTTTTTTATAATTAATTAATGTTGATATCCTTAGGTTAATTTCTTGTACATATATCCAATTGTTTTTTAATTTAAAGTCATATATTTTTGTCACCCAACAAATTTTAATTTTTTTTGTAATAATAAAGAAAAAACCTTACCATAGACAAAGTTGTGCATATGTCGAGCAAATTTTTGAAATTCATACCTTTACTCAATTGCGAATAAAAGCGAAACGCGTGCATCGATTTTCATGATCTTTGTCTCATTTTGCTCATAGGTTATGTGACTTTACGTAAAAGTAATAAGATTTGACATTTTTTTCCATTTTGGATTTTTTATGGATTTAAAAAAAAAAAAATTTAAATAAAAAATTAAAATTTAACTTGGAAACTGTTGCTTGTATAGGAAAACAATATATGAACAGATTAAGGGAATTGTAATTTTAAATTTTTTAAAATTTAATTCAATTAAATCGGGCTAGTGGTTCCCGAGTTATGCCGGACGAAACAAATTAACTAAAAAAAAATTTAAAATTTAAAAAAAAAAAAAATAAAACAAAAACCAAACGAAAAAAAAATTTTTATTGCGTTTTTCGAGCTCATGTCAAGGTTATCTACACAGAAAAAATTATCGCATCCGGAGTACATGAAATTTTTTCATTTTGTTGAGTAGTGTAATGGAGCAGAAAAAAGAAATACGTCTTCAGAAGTATGGGCATTTTTTAGAAAGCCGTACCTGTTCACGAATTTACAAAACCAGCGGCAACACATCGAATCTTTCTGATCATCTTAAACGAGCTCATCCCACTTTCCGGGAAATGTCAAAGTCAGCAAATATATTAGATTCCTTTAAAAAATATGAATACGAATCCACGTCGGAACGTAAAAAATCAATTGGCAGTGCCTTCATGATTATGATTTCTTCCGACATTCAACCATTTAGCATTGATAATCTCTACGGAGAAACCAAAGGTAAATTGCAATTAATCCTTAATGATGTTGATCAGTGTGCAATTAAAACAGATTTTTGGACATCACGTGCATATGAGGGATACCTGACTGTTACATGCCACTTTATAACGAAATAATTCACTTTGAGCACACCTGTTTTATCAACAACAAAACTTCTTGTGGCTACGAACCACTGAGCATCTTCATTGCGCGCAGTATGTAATGAGTGGGGCATTATGAATAAGGTAGTATCTATCGTAACAGATAATGACAGTACTATGATAAAAGCTTTCGAAATGCTACAAAAGAGAAATCTCCCTTGCTACGCATATACTGTGAATCTGGTCGTTCAAGACTGTTTAGCACAAACAAATATAAAAGATGTTCTAACTAAGTGTAAGCGGATCGTATCATTTTTTAAGTCAAGCACAATATCATATGAAAAGTTCAAAGCCGCACAAGGGTTAAGTAAAGCGTATAGTCTATTACAGGAGGTGCCCACTCGATGGTATAGCGATGATTCTGTTGACAAACGATTGCATATTACTGTACTCTTGGCAACAACAAAATCTCCTTCGCCTCTGACGGCAGATGAAATCGACATATTGAAAGATCTCAAAGATATACTTTCAATATTTGATTATGTCACGGTGCAAACGTCATCTAGTTCATCCGTTACAGTTTCTCTCATAATACCGCTGACATGTGGCCTTTTCCAAAGCCTTGATGAAGTAAAAAGTAAAATGAAGACATCGGAGGGGTTGCAGAAATGTTTATTCTTGATCGAGCGGATAAAGAAGCGGCTATTTCCATACGAAAAGCGTACAGCAACAATATTAGGAACATTATTAGATCCCAGATTTAAAAAAGTAGGGTTTCGAACTGTATGTAGTGCAGAACAAGTAACAAAAATCTTAGAAAATGACATTGCTGTTTTATCTAAGATAAATTTTACTACTGCAGAACCGTCAACATGCAAAAAGATTCATATCAGCCACTCCTTAAATTTCTACAAAATCGAATCGCTAACAAAATGAGAACAAGAGTAGATGCTCTCGTTTATATTCGCAGTACATTGAAAATGAAATCACTCAGACAGAAAGTGATCCATTGGAATTCTGGAAGGTACGAATATTGTTTTAATTATTAAGTTTCAATATACGTTTCATGTTTATTTGCAGTATAATGCCAATGAGATGTGCCACACGTTATTTATACATTCCAGCAACTTCGACGGAATCCGAAAGAATGTTTAGCAAAGCTGGCTCTATAATTTCAGATAGAAGGACTTGCTTGAAATCAAAAAATGTGGATATGCTTCTTTTTCTCAACAAAAATTATTGGATTACGCAATAAGTTCAAAGCTAAACAATAGTGGTTTTGCAGTTAACCTCGAGAACTAAGATTGGAGAGCAAAAAGGCCATAAGTAGGCCATTTGTTTACAAAAATTATAAATTTTTTTCAAAAAATATACCCGTTACCTGTATATGAATTTAAGTCGAATTATTCAATTTTATATTAGGCGTGTTCGGCTTACTGGCTTAATATTTGTATGGAATTTACTCGCTTAACAATGAAGTAGCTTGTCACTCACTTAGTGGTGCTACCAGATTTTTCTTCATGATCTTTTCAAGAAAAACCAATGTGTAACAACGTTTCCACATTAGCAAGTCTCTTAATCGTAAGCCCAATCGAACAGACCTATTATTATATCCGAATAGTATTTATGCCTAAAGGCCAAAACACAATCAAAGTACGCTTATCGAGCATGCGTTCATTATACGTATTTTTGCTTTTTGCAAGACACATAGAAAGTATGCTTGTACGCATGAAAACATATGTTCTTGTTTTTCTTCTTCTGTGCTTATTATTTGAATGTAAACAATAACAAATGTGCGACGTAATTAAAAATGGAAATAAATGAAATAGCTTCGGTTATCATGCTTATTACAATTATGTACAATTTTTTAAAAAATCGGGCGGCGTAGACTTTGGGTAAGGTCATTATACCAAAATATAAATGTTGATGGGATGATTGCGTTAAGATTTGAACATTTACACAACAATGACTACGAACAATTCCATAAAATGGTAAGGACGACACCACAGGTCTTCGACCAACTATTTTCCATTATGGAGGAAGACTTGACAAAGCGCAGCAACCGGCAGCCAATATCAGCTAAATGTCGGCTGGCCCTAGTGTAAGTGAATTGAAAAAGATTATGTATGTATATACCAATAAAGTTTTTTATACAGCTATTTAGCACGCAATATCTTTCTCTAACATTTAAAATGAGTGCATCAACAAAGCGGAAAGAACGTAACTGTAACGTGTCCCCCGAGCTCTGGATCAGCATACTACAATTACAATGCATAAGATTTGTCACACTTTATTCACTTTTTCCATTACAGACTCATACGATTGTATTGCTGGCAGTTTGCGATGCCGACTGTATCTTCACACCAGTAGACATAGGCGCATATGGGTCTCAAAGGTAAACGTGTCCTTGCCGACAACTTGGATTTGCCTAAGAGCGAACCCCTAACAAATTCAGATATTGAATTTACATATTTCTTTGTCGGGGATGCAACTTTTCCATTGAGAGTGAATTTGATGAAACCATACCCATAATATATTACGACGGGAACGCCAGCAATTCAACAAGAGATTGTCTAGAGCCAGAAGGACAATCGAAAACGCTTTTGGAATTCTGACTGTCCGGTGGAGAGTTTTACTAGGACCTCTGAATATGAGCCCCTCGTCCGCAGAATCCATAGTTAAAGCGACAGTAGCACGTCACAACTTCTTCTCCCGAATTTACAGACAGTGATAATGGAGAAATTACTGTGGAAGGACTTTGTAGAAAAGAGGTTGGTTCGTTGCCAAAAGTGAAGTTTTTGAAGTTTTGTTCCGAATACTTTTGGAGTTATTTTATTTGAAAAACTTGGATTCCATAAGACAACTTCACCTGGAGATATGCCTTAACCTTAATTTCCGAAAAATAAATATAATACGTTTTTGCTAGTTATACAAAATTCAATTCGTTTTATTAATTACTTATTACATATGCACCAAGGCTCATATTTTAAAAATATCCCAATTCATTTGTATTTTAGGTTCCAGTCCAACTTAAAGTTTAACGTTTTAGAAGATTTGATGGAATAAATGAAATATGAATATTAAATCTCATGTTAAAAGTAATTAGTATTGTGTACTCATACGCAGCAGCGTGATGAACGAGAACAAACAAATGTCCGGTTTGCAAACTGTTGCAAGAAGTGTCACTACGCCTATTCTCTATTTAAACACATTACTCACGGTTTTGGCTATGTAGCTTTCATAAAAGACATGGCAGACGTAAATTTCCATTATGTAGTTTTCTCCGGCGCCACGCTTCCAGATGATATTCTTGAATTTTCTCTGACAAAACGATCCCGCAACGTCTTCCATAGATTCTGGCATTTATCAACTTCACATATTACAAATATATTTACGAAAATATATAACAAAAATGTTAATCAATTGCCGAGATATAAAATGAGAATTTATTGTTCGTCCGAATGTAAAGGGTGATTTTTTAAGAGCTTGATAACTTTTTTTTTTAAAAAAACGCATAAAATTTGCAAAATCTCATCGGTTCTTTATTTGAAACGTTAGATTGGTCCATGACATTTACTTTTTGAAGATAATTTCATTTAAATGTTGACCGCGGCTGCGTCTTAGGTGGTCCATCCGCTTAGTCCAATTTTGGCATTTCCACGTTTTTGAGTAACAGAGACCCAATTGGTGCGAACGGCGACGAATCGAAAATTGGTGGTCATCATTAACACTGGCCGATACAGCTGCGATATTTTCTTCAGTTCGCACTCTACGTAAGCGTGTTGGTGGTTTAATGTCCAACAATGTAAATTTGGTGCGAAATTTAGTCACAATAGCCCGAATAGCCGCTTCAGTGGGTCGATTAAACTGACCATAAAATGGAAGCGCGCAATGAACTTTCTTAACAGAGCACGCATTTTGATAATAAAATTCAATAATTTGCAAGCGTTGTTCGTTTGTAAGACGATTCATGATGAAATGTCAAAGCATACTGAGCATCTTTCTCTTTGACACCATGTCTGAAATCCCACGTGATCTGTCAAATACTAATGCATGAAAATCCTAACCTCAAAAAAATCACTCTTTACTTACCTGGCAAATCCACAGCTCTGGATATTGTTTCAAGGCTGTCGCTTTAATTAATTTATTTATAATTTATAAATGATTTGTGCGATTTATTATATATACATTGGTATTTTTGTACATCATTTATTAAAACTTTCTCAAACATTTTCCTTTTAATTTTCTTTTTCGATTAAACCATATGTTTTTACGCTTCTGTTTCACGAAGCACACAAAAAAGTTAAAAGTTCAGCAACTTTTTGTACGCTTGATACACACTTTTGGGATGCACGCTTTTATTGTACGCTTCTTCATATGTTTACATACATTTCAAAATTGCTCGAGTCATGCATGCTTAAAAATATACGTATATTTTCCTCATTGTGTTTTGGCCTTAACTGTATTGAACATAAGTCAATATTAGGCTGTTTTTTTAAGACTAGATAATTAAGATGCGATAACATAAACCTAAATAAAAAAATCGCTCAATATAAAAAATCCTTTTTAAAATTGTCGCCAAAAGTGAAAACTAATTTTGAAAAAATAATTTTGTGTTAAAAATTGTGGACTTAGCCTGGATAATTATCCAGTGCAAGTCAAATTTATGGTTATCGAGGCTAAGTCAAAAAAAGTCAACAAAAATATTTTTTTGAAAATTTGTTTCGTTACAAATATTTATATTGTAGTTATTTTGAGAAAAAATACAATACACGGACGTACAATTTCTGGAACAATGCCCTTTTAACTCTAGAAGCAAAAGTGACTACTAGAGCAAATAAAATCTTTTTAATTATGTAAAGGAATAATAATAATAAATATTTTGTAAAAGATGGATTTTTTATTTTCCGTCAAAGTTGAAAAATAATGAAAAAAAATGATAATTTTCTCTATATAATACAAATGAAATGATGTTCGTTGGTAATCGCATCACTTGAGAACGGCTGAACCAATTTGGCTAATTTCTGTTACAAACTGTACGTAGTAGTCCGAACTAAGTTTTAAGATGAAAAAACATTTGGATAGATGACCGCAAAATTGGAAAAATTTTAAAAACTGAATGTGCCTTTTTATAAAGAATTTTTGAATGAATTCAAGACTATAAGTCTTAATTCAAGCAATGGATATACGAAATTCGTTTAAGTTATGTTTGTTATGATTCTGCGAAAGTTTTCGGAACAATAATAATTTAGGTAATTATAAAGAAAATTTGGAAAATTCGGACAAAATGCAAAAAGATGTAATCGTTTATTGAATTTTTGTTCGAACTGACGATAGGAACGACATTGTTCAATCCTCCTCATTCATTTATACATTCTTCAGCCATCAATAAACAGGGAAATTCAGATACAAGTATTCCATGTATTTTCACCGAAGCATTAAGTTGGTGCTTATTGGGATTACGCAGATTTTTTGGTTCCGTAAATCTATCTCAAAATGTTTCCATTCGTAATCGTATTCACAATGAGGCATTGAAGACAAGGAAACTAGGAATGAAAGCGCCCAACTACCCGATTCACGACGGATTTTATCAAGAGTTCGAATGCAATACGAAAACAATGCATTGCAAGAAAAAGTTATAACGAAGGCTCTGCTGATGAATCTGCAAAAAATATGCTAACGGAACTCGCATGCGGCTTATGAATGATTGAACTATCAGGCCCGTGCGCAGGATTTTCCCCTGGGGGGGGGGTTTTCATCTACACTCATAAAAAATTTAACCCTATAATGAGTTAAAATTAACTAAAATTTAGGAAACAAAGTACATTTTTACTAAGTATAAGTATAATATTGCTGAAGTTTCCCTAAATATAAGTAAAATTTTCCTAAAACTAACTAAATTTTTACTAAATATTAGTAAAATTTTGCTGAAAATTTCCTAAAACTAAGTACATATTTATTCAAACTGAGGACAATTTTACTGATTTTTTTCCTCAAAACGGGTAATTTTTTAAATAAACCAAGGAAAATTGGTGAAATTAAAATAAGTTAAATTTAACTAAAAAAATCAAACAAATAGTTTTGCTTCGGAGTATGCAAAACTCATACAAAAAATTACAACATGAAATATTTCTCAAAAGTTCCATGATACCTCTGCCATAAGGAGTTGCTCTATTACTTAATGATTGTTGCGAAGGCTAGATAGGCGCCTTCGCAGTGGTTGTTTAGAATAATTCATAAAGTATTTGATTTATTTATATCAACTTGTAATTCAAAGCCATCGGGCCAATTTAAAACAAATTACAAAATGCATATAAAATACTTGTTTTAACATGGCTAAAAAAAACTACTCAACAATATTGCAGTATGTACAATTAAAAAACTAAATAAAGATCTTAGATAATGTATATAATAAATTAAATAAATGCATATACAGAAATTATTTCGTAGAGCTAAAAAACTACTCCATTATTTAAGAAATAAGTCTCTGCAAACGAGCGAGAATTGCTTCTTAGATTAATATTCAAGAATGGTTTAAACAATTTCAAATGTTTTTTATAATTTCATTAATATTCAAATGTATGAAGAACTCGGCATAAATTTCAATAAACATTTTAACTTCATTTTAGAAAAGAACACATATTAAGTTACAATTTTCTAAATGGAATTTTCCCCATAAAAAATTTCAGATTTTTTCTCTCAAACCTTGGAAATATTCTTCCACATAAGTATGCATTTACTCAATTGTAAGAATTTTTTATTAGATCCAAAGAAATGTTTTTAAGTAAATCTACTGCCCTATTTCTAGTATATGAACTATTTAATATGGCTTTGAAAGAAGGTAACTTTACTCATACTTAGTTAATTTTCTAACTTTTAGGAAATTTTTACTGGAGCGTTTGGAAACCACTCATATTTTATTGCCGGGATCTTCGGGAAATATTTTGATACATTCGTCCGACAGACATTGTCGGCAAAATTGCATTTCAGTAAAAGGAAGCAGAAAGTCTACTGAAAGAGCAGATTTTCTGCTGTTAAAATTTTTTTCTATTTTAGCCTGATAACTGGGGAATCAAAATGCTATTAACGCGAAATGATGGAATTTGATAGTACGATATGCCCTAAATCTAGAAAAATGTTTTAAACAAAATCGTTGAAGCGAATTATAACCTACGGTTTTATGCAACTCCATTGTTGAACTATTTTATTTCTATTATTTTTATTTTATTTTTATGTTCATAGCCACTTATGCAGTCACAAACTAACGTGTGAGTTGATAGCCATATCAGAAAATTAAAAAAAATGGCTTTAGAAAAAAATTCTTTTCCAAATTTATATAACAGATGACATCCAAATCTGAGCATAGTTTGGCATCAATAGCTCATTTTCGAGAAAATGGTCCATAGCTACTTTGAAAATAAGCCTTCGATATATATTTTGAAGAACTATTACACAAAAAACGATCAAATTCCTCGGCGATAAACCCTTCAGTCCCGCATTTTTTCTGTTTCATTTTTTCTGTTTCTTCATTTTTATAATCTTAAATATGTATAAATTCGAATAACAAATACAGTTTTTTGCAAGAAGAAACAACTAGAATTTTTAATTCCAAAAAACCAAATAATTGGTATTTTAGAGTTTCGTTTTCCTTTCCTTTGTGAGAAAAATTAGTTTGTTTGCGGTTAACATGTCATCAGTTGTTGTAAATGAACAAATATAAATAAGTTTATGTATATCAAACAGTTTTCTTCGTTTGTCGAAATGGATTTGTATTATCATTACAAATTCCCAAAACATTTAGAAGTAACAGAAACCGTTGTTGTTGCATCTGTGATGAAAATAGGACACATCGGTTCAGATTTAGATACAGCTCCATAAAATGTCGCATCGCAAATGTTACATCTTAGCGCTCTACAAGCATCAAGCAAATTATTTCCTTTTATTAAGAATATTTTAGATTTCATTATGATATCATAGTGATTCTTATCTACACTTTTTTAAAATTACTAAAAGATTTTGTTATTAAATTTCCAAACTTTTATTGTAGTACATAATTAAAAGTTCATAAGATATAGCTCTAGTCGAATGTCAATAAGTGGTATCGGTTAATAATAAGGAACAATTCCGAACAATTTGGACTCCATTAACGAAATTAGCACTACACAATCTTGAAATTGCCACAATTCGTTTAGTTTGTTTGTATTTTTCATAACCTTTGTCCGAAATTTAAGAAAGTGTCCACGATTTTTTATGTAATTTTCATTTTTTTATGATTTTACTGCAAAATTACCATTTCAGACGAGTTATTTTAAGAAGGCCTTAAAAATTCTATATTTTATTGCTTTAGAAAGTCTAGAAGGTATTAAAAAGTATATGTTCGAAACCTCTCTGGGGGGGTTTGAACCCCCAAAACCCCCCCCCCTGCGCACGGCCCTGTGAACTATAGTGATTTCTTATTGACGCTCTCGGTGGAAATGGAAAAAATTGTCATCGTATTATTGTTGGCAAAAATTCGCTCGGAAAGATGGAAGGCTGTCGAAAAGCACTCAGTTTGAGATGAATGTGCAAATTAACGAAAATGCCAATATTGAATATTTTCAAAACAATTGCTACAGAAAACGTGCTGAATGATAGAATTGGAGTTGATACCGCAAGATTATTTTGATTGGCTACGATTCTCCCGCAGAATTTAATTGTACCGGCTTCATCAGGATTTGTAGCTAAGTTGTTGAAAATGTTATTAATCTGCTCATTCAGCAATAAAATCGTTATATTAAAACGGCATGCATTATTTTTTCGGTATCATTTTACGGCGTTTTATATTGTAGTGTAAATTCCTCTTACACGTAGAGGTGTGATAAGAAGTGAACGGAGAAAAATTAGGAAAAAATGGTACCACCTGCCTGAACAAATCGTTATTTTCGACATGTACAATGCGCTACTTCAGAAGACGCGCGTTTTAGTAATTCAAATTTTTTAGATAAGAATGAGTAAAAAACTAAACTAAAAGCAATCAACTAAACTGTTTCGTCTTTTAAAATGAAATTCGGAATTTGTTGACGAACATAATAAAGCGGATTTTTTAACTTCGTACTTATAGGATCAACGGACACAAAGAGATAAAAATTTATAAACTGCTGTAGCTATGTTCAAAAATATCAATAAATTTGTACTTTAGTACTTTGCACTTGTTGGAAATTAGATTTAAGTTTTTATACTGTATGATTTTATACTTTGAATATTTCATTTATGTTTCTTTGAAAAACAAGTAAAGACGGCGTTAAGTTCGGCCGGGCCGAACGTTATATATACCCTCCACCTTGGATTGCAGTAATATTGCAGGAAAATATATTTTTTAATATAGCCAAACCAAAACAAATACAAATATTGACAAATTAATTTTATTTTTATTTTGTAATATAAGGCAAGGTTACTACCAATACGTTTACACTATATATATCGAAATAATACTTCAAGTCAATTCAAAAAAATAAATATTCTTACATATATTTATATTTCCAAAAAAAGCTTTAATACAAAAATATTAGTAGATAGTGGGTACTACAGTTGGTTGTATTTCCATTCTGTTTTAATTACAAAAGTACCAATTTTGAAAATCCATTATCTCACGTACATAGTGCAAAATAACCTAACTTAATGATTTAACCAATTTTGCCGTAAAAGTAAAAAGTACGAATTTGGAAAAATATTTTTATATTGCGTGTCTATGCAGTCAGAGGAATGTATACACCAAATTCCATGATTATAGCTGCGGTCATTTGGTTGGTACCATGTTCATCCCCTTTTTCCAATTTTACCCCCTTATGAGTATGACTTTCTAAATTTATTTATTTTACGTATCTACGCAATTGAAGGAACATACACAACGAATTTCATCATTCTAGCTGTAGCCGTTTAGTTGGTACTATTTTTATCCCTCTGTGCCTATTATACCCCTTGAAAGTACGAAT
This sequence comes from Polietes domitor, assembly GCA_947397865.1. Lineage (NCBI taxonomy): Eukaryota > Metazoa > Arthropoda > Insecta > Diptera > Muscidae > Polietes > Polietes domitor. Next base: position 105,650,752 of record OX377618.1, read on the forward strand.
TTGAAAACAAAACTTTTTTTTCGTGTCTACGCAGTCAGAGGAATGTCTACTCCGACTCTAGCTGCTGTCATTTGGTTGGTACTATTTTTATCACCTTTTTAATTTTAACCCCAAAAAGCATGTATTTCGAAAAATCAGTTTATTTTACGTGTCTACGCAATCAGAGGAATTTATGCACCAAATTTCATTATTCTAGATGCAGCCGTTTGGTTGGTACCATTTTTATCCCTCTATTCCCATTTTACACCTTAAAAGAACGAATTTGAAAAATATTTTTACATTATGTACCTACTCAATTAGAGGAATGTACACACCAAATTTCGTGTTTCTAGCTGTTATCGTTTGGTAGGTACCATTTTTATCCCTTTTTTGTCCCATTTCGTCCATTACGAATCAGGTATTTTTAGTCCTTGTGAGGGAAATTTTTTCCCCTTTAGGCCAATTTCGGTTTCCTTCCCAACCGATCTACGACTATAAGATACATTTGTGGATAATTTGGACGTCCTATCTCCTTTCGTTTGGATGCTGGCGTGCTTTTAACAGACGGACGGGCATGTCTAGATCGTTTTAGAATTTTATGACGATCAAGAATATGTATACTTTATATGGTCTCAGGTCGATATTTCAAGGTGTTATAAACGGAATGACAAAGTTAGTATACCCCCATCTTGGAGGTGGAGGGTATAAAAATATTGTATTGTTTGTGAAACATATTTTTTCAGTTAGTTCGTTTTTGCTTTTCAAATTAATTACATCAGGTTATGGGCCCAGGGACGCAGCAATTTTTTGAATAAAGATATTAAGATATATCTAGATAAACATAAGCGCAATGTCTACAATCAGTCATTCCCACAATAGTGAGAAGCTGCGGGGCAGCGAGAACTTCGAAGATTGGAAGTTTTCGGTGGAGGCGTACTTCCAGATGAAAAATTTGTAGAAAGCTATTTCTAGATCGGAGACCAACGCAGACACGTTGATTCAAGCAAAATCGGAGCTCATTTTATTGGTGGATAAGACAATTTATCCACACATTCGAGCTTGCACGAGCGCCAAGGAAATTTGGGATACACTAGCAAGTATTTTCCAAGACTCTGGCCTGATACGACGAGTTGGCCTGATCCAAAAATTCTGCTCGACTAATCTGAAGGATTTCAGCACAACAGAAGAATACGTAAACGATATTTTCAACACTGCACAAAAACGGCTGTAGAGTTTCAAACCAGAAGGGTGACATCATAGCTACAGGAGATCTCGTCGATGATATGTTTCGTCTTAATCGAGCTACAGGACAAGTATACGTCGTTCAAGAAAAAGTAGAAGATGCCAAAAGTGGCACAAGCACCTTGGGCATGTAAGCAATGACGTTATGAGAAAACTCTTGGCTGATACTGATGACGTGAACTGTGGTGTACTTGCGGAAAACTGCATCACTTGCTTAAAAGGTAAGATGGCGACACAACCTTTTAAAGATGCTGGAACGAGAGCAGACTAAATGCTTCATTTGGTGCACTCGGATCTTTGTGGACCCATGGAAGCCGCATCAATTACTGGTTCACGCTATATGCTGATATTTATCGACGATTTATCGCGAAAAGTGTAAATTTACTTCATAAAATCCAAAGATGTAGTGGCTGAGACGTTCCAGGAGTTCAAGAATCTCATTGAAAATCAGTCTGGCAAACAAATTAAAGTGCTAAAAACTGTTAACGAAAAAGAATACTGCAACTGGAAAATGAAGAAAATCATGGCAAGCAGCGGAATTCAACATGAGTCAGCGGTTCCCAACATGTCACAGCAAAATGGGATGTCAGAGAGGATGAACAGGACCATTATCGAAAATACAAGATGCTTACTAATTGAAGCTGTTCTTGAAAAGAAGTTCTGGACAGAAGCAGCGAACACACCAGTGTATTTAATTAATCGCACTCCATGCAGAGGCCTTGAAAACTTAACTCCTGAAGAAGGCTGGATTGGAAAGAAGCCGAGCTTAAAGCATCTTAAAGTTTTAGGATGCAAAGCTGCCATACACATTCCAAAACAAAAAAGAAGGAAGCTCGACGCCAAGGGGAAGGATGCTATATTCGTTGGATACTGCCCTTATCTTTAAACCTATCGTTTTTATGATACAATGATTAAAAAGATCGTCTCAAGTCGAGATGTCGTATTCTTGAGAAGACGTTTCATAAGGATACTCCACAAAATATTGCAACGTATTATGAAATATTTCCCAGACGCGATTTAGTGGGGGAAATTCAGACGATCCAGCAACAGAAGACAAAAACGAGCGGATAGAATCGGCAGAAACTCAGCCAATGTCAGAAGAAATCGTGGAAGTTCGAAGAAGACAACTTTTATTCTGGCGATGATGAGGAAAACACGATGGCGGAATCTTCTTGTAATGAAATCGCACCTGTGGAGAATCTAAGAAGATCAGCCGTCAGTAGAGTGCCTAAATTTGGGATCTCGTCGAATTGCCACATGGAAAGAAAGCAAGTGGTTGCAAGTGGAATATTAAGACGAATCGCAATGCTAAGGGCGCAGTCGAACGTCACAAAGTAAGATTAGTGGTAAAAGGTTATTCGCAACGATACGGGATTGACTATGAGGAGACATTCTCACCCATTGTACGCTACACTTCGATTAACTGTACGTGGAAACCGCGTTCCTGCAGAGCGAGCTTGGCGATGCAATTTATAAGCAGTTTCCGGAAGGTTTTGAGGTCGGAAATGGAAAGGTATGCAAATTGAAGAAATCTCTGTACGGCCTCAAACAATCAAGTCGCGTATGGAACAGAAAACTTTACCAGACTTTGAAAGCCATTGGTCTTGCGCAATCGTAGACAGATCCATGCATATACTTCAACACTAAGACTAGTAAGATAATATACGTCGCTATCAACGTTGATGACGTCTTGATTTTTACAAATGATCAAGACAGAGAAGAATCAAAGAAGACTTGTCGCGCAACTTCAAGATGAAGGACAAGTTGCAAGGGACAGAAAACAACGTAAATAGATCAAGAAAGATATATTCAAGAAGTACTGAAGAGATTCAAGATGGAGGATTGCAATGCAGTATCTACGCCGCTCGACATAAACACAAAATTGTTGGAAGACCTTTGCTCAACTACGGATGCTGAGAAAATGGAAATGAAAAATATTCCATACCAAGAAGCTTCTGGGATCATTTTATACGCTGCAAAAGTAAGTCCGACATTTCCTTTGCAGTGGGGGCGTTATCAAGATATAATAACAACCACGGAAAAACTCACTGGGTGGAAGTCAAGCGAATCCTTCGCTATCTAAAAGGCACAATTAACTACACGATTGACTTCACAAAGGACTTTGATGTGTGCCTTGAAGGATTTTGCGATGCGGACTGGGCAAGTGACGTAGACGAATGGAAGTCAGTAACTGGGTATGTTTTCAAATACCAAGGCGGGAGCGTGTCATGAAATTCAAGAAAGCAGCAAACAGTGGCCCTATCAAACACTGAGGCTGAGTACATGACACTTGCTGCTTCCGCGCAAGAAGCTCTATGGCTGAAATCCCTCTTCAAAGAATTGACAAACCAAAATGAAGAAATGGTTTAGAGATGCGATAATAAAAGTGCAATAAACCTTTTGCAAAACACAACCTATCACGCACGCTCAAAACACATCGACATCCGACACCACTTCGTACGAAATCTTATAAATGAAGAGAAATTGAAGATAGAGTATCTCAAAACGGAAGACATGGTAGCAGACATCATGACCAAAGGACTACAAGCTACAAAACATCTTCACTGCTGTAAGTTAATGGGATTGGTACTACCTAAATCTAGTGGGGGTGTTGGAAATTAGATTTAAGTTTTTATATTGTATGATTTCATACTTTGAATATTTCATTTATGTTTCTGTCAATGTTTCTTTGAAAAAATATTATATTGTTATATTGTTTTTTGCTTTTCAAATAAATTACATCAGTACTTTTCGGGGAAATGGGGTAAAGAGTACAAATGATACAGTAAATAGTTGTAGTTTTTACACGTACTAACACTCTTTTCAATGACAATAATTTGCAAGTATACATTTCGAAAATATGTTCGATTGCCAACGATAATTCCAGACAGGTTTTTAATTTATTTATTCATTTAAAAAATATATTAATTTCTAGATTTAAATTCACATAAAATTGCACTCGAATATCGAGAGCTGGGTTCTGATAGTTACCGTTGAATTTGCAGATCAAAGAAATTTCAAGGTGCTAACTGCCGAAGAATTGTGCCGGTGGTCAGGGTTATGCAGTAATGTATATTGATCGCTCGGAATGAATATGCGATAGCTCATATAAAGTCTTTGGAGAAACTAGATCGAATAAAAGTTTTTATTTGAGTGAGTTGGGCTTCTCGTTCGTTTGTGAGAATCATTTCCTTAAAGAGGCGGGGTTTGATGTTGAAAAGTCGCTGCGAAACCACTTGACAAAACCTTTGACAGAGTGGAAATCATGATGGTGGTAACCTGCAGTCAAGTAATAAATGCCACCATGTCATTTGTAAATAAATTTGCATTATTTTAAATTAGATGCAAAATGGTCTTGAGCCAGGACGATATCCATTTTCACATAGTTCCGTTAGCCTAACCAATAGATATATAAGTCGGATTGTGTGGAATTTGACATATATAACTATTGCTTTAATCCAAATTAGCGACTTTGAAATGAAGAACTAAACTGGGATAGAAAAGTACCTATACTTTTTCATTCCTGATGTATACGATAAAGTTTGAAGCTCGAATAAGTAAATTACACAGTGCCCAAAAACTCTGGGAAGTTGTATTATTTTTCCGGTATTTACTGTATGGTATAGCAAGAATCTATATTTGAAATTTGCCAGACACCCCGAAAATCTAGAGTTACGTGTAAAATCCGCTTTTTTTGTACGTTTGCCTGTAGCTTAGCACAGCTTATACAGCTAATTTAAGAAAACTCAAGAAATGTGTGTTCTTTTGTCCAGCAAACAGATTTTTACAAATTTTTTTGCCATTTCTGCACAATATTTAGGTTGATAATCGTACAACTTGTATATTTATTCAAGTAACACATGAGAAATTTTTATTGGACCTCAATTCGTAATATAATAAGAGATGTGAACTGGAATGATCAAAATTTTTATTATTGCAAACATTTAATATTAATAAAAACTTATTTAAATCAGTCAATTACTAACGGATCTTTAAAAGCGCCTATATATCTATTGAAAGCTCCAGGTTTCTTCTTTTCAAATCCGATGAGAAAAAGAAAATCGGTTGAAAACCAACAAAAACCAGTTGGTTATCAACCGATGCTAAATCAATAATTTATAGGTGTCTCGGAAATTTACAGATTTTTGTTCTACTCGACAACACCTACAAGAAAAATAATATCACTTCGCATAGTTTTCTAGTTCATTCTTTTTTGCTATGCTCCAGTATTGAAGTAAAATTTGAATATTGCGACATTGTAAATTTAGAAATAGTCAGACATGAACAATTTTGGGCAGATGATATGATTTCAAAATATTTGTTATTCATTAAAGTACTAATTAAGGTCGCATTAATAAATATTTTATATTTACAGAACGTTCGTGGTAAATTCGAAAATCATTTCATTGATGTGGGTTCAATAACTTTTGGCGGTATATTTGGTATTGGAAATTAGAGCATCGTGTTATAATGGCCCGTACAGCGGTACACTGTTCGATGATACCAAGATGAGAAAGACCAAAATCCCGGCAATATATGGCAGAGCACGATTTTTTTTAATACGACTATTCCTTCGTGTCAAACGCTGTTCAAAAAACGATATTGTACAGAGTCATTTAGATCCAGTTTCCATTGCAAATCACACCCGTGTCCAGGATGTACCCATTATATGTCATATAATCGAAGACAGGGAATAATAAATGTACTACAGGGTGGCTGATGAATATTGCTATTGTGTATGGAATTTATTTTTCATTTGTTCATGTGAAAGCTCATTCACTTTTATTAAATATAGCTTAATTAGTTTTTCTAATGCTCGTTGATGCATGAGCGGCATCTTACCAAAAAATTGTTAATTACTGCTTTGAGAGTTGAGACAGGAATATCCGCAATTGTTTCTCGAATGGATTGCTTTAGTTCATCCAATTTTGCTTAGTAGAATTCCTGTTTTCAATAACCCCACAAGAAAAAGTCAGGTGTAGTAAGGTCAGGCAGGCCTGGGGGCCAACGGAGTGTGGAGTTTCTGGATATCACCTTATTGGGAAATGTTCGTCGCAATTCTGTCATAACAGGCCGGGCTATGTGAGGGGTTGCACCAATCGGCAATTCGGCTGCGTTCAGTTTGTTGGCCATTTGAATTTTATATGAGAATAAGTTTAAATCATTATGCATAATTGACTGAAATGACTGACTGTTTATACCCATTTGAGCAGATAAGCTTATTGTCGAAACTCTTGGATTATTTCGTATGGCAGCAGCGATTGTTTCCTCCGTCCGAACTGAAGGGTTTCGGTGTTAAGGTATTCTTTTGACTGTTCCATGCTCGGCAAAATTTTTAACAAGTCTCATTATGGTCCATCTGCTGGGAGGATTGCCGCCAAACGTGCGCCTATTTTCTCTTTGAACCGAAACTACGGCCTCCAGTGCGTGATAGCGGCGGACTATCCAAATTCTTGTTTCACTGTCCCAGTTATCAATTTTTGTTAAATCTAAAAATCAATATCCAAATAAAAACAAATGGGTGTATTAGTGTTTACCAATTCAAATGTCCTAAATAATTTTGACGAACAAAAAGAGAAAGATATTAGCTTTCCTTTCCCTGATTGACTGGCGAGCAGTGAATATTTTTATTGACTATTTATTCTAAATTAGATTAAACTTAATTGGTAATTTGCTTGCATGTTCTATTTACCTTTGTTCGCAACAACAACAACAGTTAATACATAAAAATTGAAATCTATCATATAACAATATCCAATGACCGTCTGTTAATTTGATCACTTGTATTTGAAAGTCGCAGACAAAAGTATGGTAACAATAAATATGACTAATAACTAAACATTCTCCCCCGCGTTGACTGAAGGTCAACAACGTGTAAATGTAGTGTAGTGTTCTGGGCCTTTCACTTACGTGAATAATTAATAGAACTGGGGGCAAATCGGGATTCGATATCGAGAAGTTACAACCGAAATCAAAAATTTCTATGAAAGAAGTGGAAATTTCCAACAAAACCAAATAGGATGTCGAGATTAAGACTATTGGATATAATCTAATTAGATTTTGTATACTTTTTGTTCAAATTTATACCCTTTTTACAATAAATAAAAACACTTTTCGATCGTAACATTGTACGCTACACTTCGATCAAATGGACGTGGTAACCGCGTTCCTGCAGAGCGAGCTTGGCGATGAAATTCGTATGCAGTTTCCGGAGGGTTTTGAGGTCGAAAATGGAAAGGTATGCAAATTGAAGAAATCTCTGTACGGCCTCAAACAATCAAGTCGCGTATGGAACAGAAAACTTTACAAGACTTTGAAAGCCATTGTTCTTGCACAATCGCAGACCGATCCAATCATAATATACTTCGCTATTTACGTTGATGACATCTTGATTTTTACAAATGATCAAGACAGCAAGAGAATAATCAAAGAAGACTTGTCGCGCAACTTCAAGACGAACGACATCGGGGAAGCGAATTATATACTCGGTATACAAGTTACAAGGGACAGAAAACAACGTAAATTGTGCATAGATCAAGTAAAATATATTCAAGATGTACTGAATATGAAGATGGCGGATTGCAATGCAGTATCTACGCCGCTCGACATAAACACAAAATTGTCGGAAGAACTTTGCCCCACTACGGATGCTGAGAGAATGGAAATGAAAAATATTCCATACCAAGAAACTACTGGGAGCATTTTATACGCTGCACAAGTAAGTCGACCCGACATTTCATTTGCAGTGGCGGCGTTATCAAGATATAATATCAACCACGGAAAAGCGAATCCTTCGCTATCTAAAATGCACAATTAACTACAAGCTTGCGTTCACAAAGGACTTTGATGGGCGACTTGAAGGATTTTGCGATGCGGACTGGGCAAGAGAAGTAGACGAATGGAAGTCAGTAACTGAGTATGTTTTCAAATACCAAGGCGGGAGCGTGTCATGGAATTCAAGAAAGCAGCAAACAGTGGCACTATAAACCACTAAGGCTGAGTACATGTCACTTGCTGCTTCCGCGCAAGAAGCTCTATGGCTGAAATCCCTCTTTAATTTTGTTTACGTCAAATCGTAAAACTTATTTTTAATCTTCCACTTTCGATACAATCCATGAATTCCTAGTTTCTATACCTAAATCACCCAATGTACTTCATTTTTTTCTTGTGTAAACACGCCATTCACCAATGCATTAAAGTAATCGATGCATTTTACAGCACTTTTATCCAAAAGATAGGCCATATTGCACATGCAATTTCCGCAACCAAAATTCTTCCCTTTTTTATACATAGCTCTCGTGCTGGTAAGATCATTGTTCCTAAGAAATAAATCCATTTCCAGAAAAGAAATCCAATCCTAATGTCTTTTGTCTTTTCCGATTTTCTCTGGGTTTCATTTCATATTTCGGAGTTACAAAACCAAAAGAAACACTATTTCTTTTGGTATTTGTTTTGGCTTACGAGAGATTCTTATTCCAACAGGCTTTGAATACGCTCCCGCTTGCTTGCTCCCATTCAGCTATTCCTCCTGTAAATTTTGGTCCATATCGAACCAGATATCCAGCATACTCTCTGAGAATACAGCTTCATCACCACCATCTTGTAATCAGGTACGTTTGTATTCTGCTTTTTGTCCTCCTACTAGTGTGTTTGTTAGTGCCAAAAAAGTCATACAGTGCGGAATCTATGATTCGCATTAAATTAGTTTAAACCGCGTGACAAAAAATTGTAAATTCGACAGAGCAATATTAAATAAATAAAATATCCGACAATTCGGATGATTCGAAGATCTCACTGCCGAGAATTGCCTTTCACTTCAAAGGATTATTAAGTGAAAAAGTGAAACAAATCCGTAGATGCCACAACATCAGAGGCGTAAATAAGAAGAGGAAAATTGGATGAGACGACAGACATAAACAGCGCCAGAAAATATATTCGTAGCCTGCCTCAACTTTAATTATAATTTGTGAGTTAAAAAATATACTTTCGTACATAGTACACGCCATCGACATTTTCTATATTAGTGAACATATGTGGTTAATGATCATAAACGTGATTCCGTGGTAAAAATAATATCGCATGCGATAAGTAAAGCTGCTGCGAAGCTTAGCTCCATGTACATGTAGTCCGATTTGGTTGGATAGAGTGAATTTTATTTAATATTTAATATTTTATTTAATATTTTACAAAAATATTTTTCCATAAAGAGAAATGAGTGATATACATATATATATGTACACTGCTTTACTCTTAAAGGTTGATGTTGTTTCTGCTCAATTTCATTTATTTACGATCAAGCTCTTAAAGATCATACATTCAGCGCATCTCACTCTTAGCGCATATCTCTCTTGGTAAGCTGTGATATACTCTTAATTGTGTGCTCTCATACTCTTCCTCCTTTTCCATTCTTGATGTACTAGTATGTGTGTGTATGAACAGTGTGAATTTGAGTGATTCTTCTTCTTTCTAAGTTAGTCTTCTTTAGTGAAGATTGTGCGCTCACTGTTCCTTCCCTTTGTGATGTTGACAAACACACGAACGTACATACATTTCAGAGTATAGAGAAGCATCAAAATCCAGACAAACTTCCAAATAAGCCAAGGTCGCTGACCGATGTATTTTTTTGGGTTTCCAGTCATATGTGTGCCACTGGAAATGCGAACATATGTTTTCTTTTAAATTTGTTTCTGTAATTCAAATGTTTTCGTTGTTGGTACCATCATCAAACATCTGAAAATACATTTGTGGATTGCGATATTGTATCTTTTAGTTATTTATTAGCTGAAGTTTCGGTTTGTGCGAATTCATTTTTTTTCCAAAATAATAATAAGTGACTAATTTACCATTATTTTCGTCTTTATGGAAATATTTAATATTTTTATTTATTTATTTATTTGAAGTTACCCTTCGTTTGCTTTTTTATTTTTTTCCCCGAAACGCCGTGAAATTGCGTTCTATATGGTAAAATTTGCTTTTGGAAATAATATTCGTTATTTCCTATTATTCGCTTATTATTGATCAAGCTTTCCATACGAAGTTCATTGTATATGGAGTGACATCGCGCACTCCTTTCATTATAATATCTGGTTTTCGGTTCTTTACACTAATTGCGGTCCCATCGTTTCAGAACATTTACAAATTTAATTTATTATTTCGATTTTCTTTCGAATTTCGTGCTTCGGTTCAGTTTTCTTTTTAACACTCCCTGCTTTCGATCATGTCTCTCGATCTTGTTATCCGTCTCGCGGACAATCTGGTGGAATTCGAACTACCGGTTGCTTCGATATATGACCTGGAAACTCATAAAGATGAGATTAAGTCCATATGGAATGACCTGAAACGAGCATATGAGAAGTGCTTGGCGGATTTAGCGAATGAAGATGATGATGAAGGTAAAGATGCTAGAGAGCCAAGTGTTGTCGAAACAGTCAAGGCGAAATACAAGAGTTCGTATTCCACATACTGTCGTACAATTTCCAAATTAGGTGAACTTATTCACAATCTCTCCCCCAAGCAAGTTTCTGCTACTATTAGTCAGAATCATAACTTTTCCCTTCCTCCGTGTGAAATTAGTGTCTTCCAATGGGATTACCAGGCTTGGCCGACCTTCCGAGACTTGTTTACAGCCATCTGTATCAAGAATCCAAGAACCCAGTTGAAAGGCTTTTCTATTTGACTCAGAAGACGAAAGGGGAGGCTCACGAAATAGTCATGAAGAGTCCTTTGACGAATGAGGGTTTCAACTGAGCGTGGAACAACTTGTGTGCACGCTACGAGAATAGGAGAGTCTTAATTAACGGACAGCTGAAAACGCTGTTCAATTTGTCCGTTATTCCGTCTGAGACAGGAAGTTCTCTCAAGAAATTGCAGAGAGATATCAACTCCTGTATATCCACTCTCAAGCTCTATGATATCAACATCAAGAGTTGGAATCCCATTTTCATATTTATATGCTCCAATCGCCTTCCAGATACAACCTTGACGTTGTGGGAACAGACCTTGAGTGATAAGACTAGTATTCCACAATGGTCAGAATTAGATACATTTTTAACGAATCGCTATCGAACTTTAGAGTCTGTGGCTGAAATGAAGACATCCTGCGGTCAAAAATTACAATCCAAAAATTTTTCAAAATCAAAGAATGATCGAAGTGATGTCCATACTTTTCAAACTAACGTGAGTCAGAGTAGATGTCGACTTTGTCCCAAGGAATTTCATGTAATCCGGAATTGTCCTCGTTTCCTTAGCATGACTCACCTCGAAAGGCTGGCTGAAATTAAAGCTAGTAATCTGTGTCTAAATTGTTTTTCCAGTGCTCATGGTGTTAAGAACTGTAACAGACAACGCTACCATAAGTGTAAGAAACCACATCACACCCTACTCCATAGGGAGTCTTATCCTACTAAAAATACCACGCAGCCTTCCACGTCTTCCAGCAGTAATTACCATGAAAATTCCAAACCACTTCCGGCACCATTAGTTCCGCAAAATTTACAGTCCACTTCTTCATCAAATGGTGTCATACAGACTTGTTTTTCGTCCAGTTCTCGAGGAGTTCTGTTGGGTACTGCCATGGTAAAAGTCTGCCACTTAGGTATAACTTACAAAGCCAGGGCAATTATTGATTCAGGTTCGGAAGGCTCTTTCATTTCTGAAAAGCTATTCAACCTCCTTAAACTTCCATTCAATCGAACGTGTGCCAAGATTTCCGGTTTGAATAACTCTATATCTGCAGAAGTACAGAAGGAGTGCTCTTTCACTTTAGGTTCTTCCATTGACGAGAACTTAGAATTATCCGTTTCTGCTCTTGTTGTTCCCCACCTTTCAGGTAGTCTTCCTTCACGCTCCATAGATATGACTTCCCTTTCCAATCTTCCACAAATACAATTAGCGGATCCTCATTTCTATGAAATTTCGAAGGTCGACATTCTTTTAGGTGCGGATTTATTCCCGTCCATAATGCTTTCCGGATACGAGCACAAGATTTGTGGTTCTTTAGTGGCACAGGAAACAGTGTTCGGGTGAATGCTGACTGGACCTCTGCCAGCAAGAACTTCTGTATCCTTTTCAACTTGTGTCTCATATTTCTGTGAAATTTCTTTAGATAAAGAGATTTCACGATTTTGGGATGTGGAGAATATTCCAAGGAAACGTTTCTTATCACAATCGGACAATTTTTGTGAAGATTTGTATAAGAGTTCCACGAAAAGAAACGACGAGGGTAGCTACATTGTTTCACTTCCTTTTAAGGAAGGGTATCCTGAAAAATTGATGTTGGGACATTCTAGAAACAACTCAATTGCTCAGTTTTTTCGGAATGATGGCCGGTTAATTCGAAATCCTGAGTTTAAGGAAGAATATGACAAGGTCCTTTTAGATTATATTACTTTGAATCATATGATGCCTATCGGTTCGCCTACTCCTTCCGAATCTCCACTTCATTACTACTTACCGCATCACGTTGTAATCAAGCCGGAGAGCACGACTACCAAGGTTCGTGTAGTTTTTAATCCATCGTCTCCATCCTCTAATGGATTGAGTTTAAACGATATTCTGCACACTGGTCCTGTGCTGCAAAATGACTTAACAATCCTTATAATGAAATGGCATTTCTACAGATTTGTTTTCAATGGTGACATCCAAAAAATGTATAGACAAATACATGTCAATTCCGACCATACGATATTCCAGCGTATTTTATTTCGGTCGAATCCAAATGATTTCATACAAGATTATGAACTAAAAACGGTTACTTTTGGAGTTAACTGTGCGCCTTACCTTGCTATCCGCACAATGATTCATTTAGCAGAGGATATACAAAATATCTATCCATTGGCTAGCAATATTCTGCGAAATTCTATGTATGTGGACGATGCCTTAGCTGGGGCTCACGCAATTCCGATGGCTATCAGATCTAGAGATGAACTAATAAAAGCCTTAAATTCTGCTGGATTTTCCATGAGAAAATGGACGGCTAATTCTAGGATATCTTGTCCGAAAACGCTAGGAATCCGCTGGAACGCAAGTTGTGATTCGTTCTTTTTCACTACAGCAGAATTTCCGGATTCATGCTCATATACCAGAAGAGAATTCCTTTCACAAATATCGAAAATATTCGATCCTGCGGGATGGCTTGCTCCAGTTGTCATCCTGGCGAAAATGGTGATGCAGAAAATTTGGATGGATCGTACCAATTGGGATGAAATCATCTCAAATGAGTCTCTTCACCTTTGGAAAACATTCCAGTCTAGATATTCAGACATCAATGATATATCGATTCCTCGATGGATACATTTTACTCCAGAAGGAGAAGTCCAGTTCCATGGGTCCAGTCCAGTTACTCTATACATTCGTGTCCGCTCCAATAATTCCATATTCAGTACATTAATAATATCCAAAACAAAGGTAGCCCCTATTAAAACTCTGTCGATTCCAAGACTGGAGTTATGTGGTGCATTACTCCTGGCGGAAATGATAGACAATACCCTTCCACATTTTAAGGTAGACAAGTATACATTGAAATGTTGGACAGATTCCACGATTGTGTTGGCATGGCTGGCAAAACCACCATGTTTTTGGAATACATTTGTAGAAAATCGCGTTTCAAATATCACGCAGATAATAGATCCTTGCAAGTGGTCTCACATCGATTCAGAAAGCAATCCTGCGGACTTGGCAAGCAGAGGTGTTTTCCCACAAGATCTTGTGGATAACAAATTGTGGTGGCACGGACCACAGTGGTTATCAGAATCTTTCGCTGAGCGGCCTATATCTACAAGTGTAAATAATGAGGAGACTGACCTAGAAAGGAAACCGATGAAAGTTCATTTTGCTTATTTTCAGCATTTTGAGGATGTTCTTGACAGATTCTCATCATTCTCTAGGGCTTTACGAGTCATCGCATATATCTATCGATTCTTCTATAGTACACATCCAAAATTCCGTTCCAGTTACCACATTGAATCAACGATTATAACTGCATCCGAAATCAAACTTGTCCGAAAGCAACTAATTGCTACGAGTCAAAAGGCATGGTATCCAAATGAATATAGGCAGTTGTCTAAACAATCCATTCCATCTTCAAGCTCTCTGTTGAATTTAAATCCATTTATCGATCCAGAAGGTATTATGCGTATTTGTGGAAAACTTGAGTCGGCTCCAGTGCTTTCCTATAATGAACGTCATCCAATAATACTTCCGTATAACTGCCAATATTCCAGATTGCTTATAAAATTCATCCACCAGATTTCCTTACATGGCGGAAACCAACTTGTCCTTCGCCTAGTGCGAACCACATATTGGATTCAAAAAGTTCAAAACTTAATTAAGACCATTATCCATGGTTGTAAGCCTTGTATCCTGTTCAAGCGTAAATGTCAAAAGCAATTGATGGCTGCTTTACCTCCAGAAAGGTTTGACATTTCAAGACCGTTTACACACACCGGGATTGATTTTGCAGGTCCATTCGACATAATGACATACGCTGGAAGAGCTTGCCGCATTACAAAGGGATATGTGTGTGTATTCGTCTGCTTTTCCACAAAGGCGATACACCTTGAGGCAATATCTGACTTATCCACCTCATCATTTCTTGCAGCGTTTAGCCGTTTCGTTTCCAGACGTGGTTGTCCACTCCATTTGCACTCCGACAATAGCACGACATTCATCGGGGCATCCAGAATCTTGGCCAAGGAATTTATACAAACATCCTCCCAAGCTATAACGGCTAATTACGCTTATCAAAACTTGAATTGGCACTTTATACCCCCGGAGCTCCACACATGGGCGGTCTTTGGGAAGCTGAGGTAAAGAGTTTCAAACAACATCTTAAGGAAAGTGCCGCAAACTCAAAGTACACATTTGAAGAGTTCCAGACTTTATTATCCAAAATAGAATCCTGCCTCAACTCCAGACCATTGTCCCCTATTTCAGAAAATCCTTCCGATCTCACACTTTTTAATCGGTGCCCCTTTATTAGTCCCAATTGATCCTGAAATCAGTGAAGCTCCAATATCTATTAGAAATCGTTGGCAAAGGCTCAAGGTCATCCATCAACAATTCTGCAATCGTTGGAAAAACGAATATTTAAAGGAGCTGCAAAAACGTCACAAATGGAAAAAGTCGGAAGTGGATATTAGCGAAAATATGCTAGTAGCTATAAAGGACGACAATCTGCCTCCGAATTGCTGGCGTCTTGGCAGAATTACCCGTGCCGATTTGCGTGCCGATTATGTAGCAAAATGCACCCATTAAAACTCTGCTACCGTTTTTTGAATATGAACACGACGGACAGAGGAGCAGTAGTACGGAAACACGGTTATTGCCGTAATTGCCTGGCCCATTTCCACTCACAGGGGTCGTGTTTCTCCAAAACTGGCTGCTGCTATTGCCGTCTTCAACATCATTCGCTACTTCATATTCATCCACGACTACAACGATCTTCATCGAAAAGAGATTCCATCGAAAAGAGATTCAAGTTCGCAGAAGCAATCCACGTCGAAAGCCAATCCAACGAATACAAGAGCTTCCAAACCTACCACTATATCATCGAGTGCCACATCACTTACCGCCATCCTCAAGCAAAACTCTGTCCGTTGCTTCCTGCAGCCCTTGTCAAGATAAGTGTAAAGGATGGCAAGCACTACGCACGGTGCCTGCTAGATTCCGCCTCAAGAATGAGCATCATTTCCAGAAAATTTGTCGACAAACTGGGTCTAACCACGTTGGAACTAGATGATGAGATTATCTCACCGGTTACACTGTGGTCTCGCGCTGATTCTTCCTTTAAATTAGATGCGACTTTGCGAGTAAAAAATCGAATAGCCATGACTACTTCTAGTCAAAGCTTACCAGAATCGCTAAAGGTACAGTTTCAAAATTTTGTCCTCGCAGACCAGCACTTCTACAAAGCATCATCTATAGACATTATTCTGGGAGTCGATTTGTACTCTCGAATAATTACAGACGGGATATTCGTCCGTGCCGGTCTTCCCACAGCTCAGTTCGGTTTAATTCTATACGGTTCTTTTTCTCCCTAACTCTATATTACTATTAATAATGGCACTATCAAATGAATAGGAAAAAGCACAATACCCTTGAATTAAGTAAAAATATTGTTTCCTAGCTTTAGTTTGTATTATATTCATATCTATTTTTTAACAATCTTGCATGTTCATGAATTAATGCTCTTATATTTTTAAGAATATCTAAACATAATTGTCAAAAAAGGAAAACAATGTATCTGCAATATGGCTCCTTTTTTTTTTTTTTTTTTTCACTGAACCAACACTCAGGGGATGTCCCCTATAAATGCATCGCACTGTGTTGGCGGGAGGAAGGTACGGTATTGGAAGGAGGAAAGAGGGAGTAGTGTTTGTTGAACCTTTGTTTTAAACTTCTGGATATCATAATTAGCTGGGAAGATATCTGCCGGAAGTCGATTCCACATACGGATAGTGCGGGCGAAGAACGAATTCATTCTGTAATGTGTGGTACGGTCGGTTGTCCAATTGATAACAAATGGGTGAGAATTCCTGGAAAATCGCGTATCTCTACCAAACGTTCTCACGGGCGGTATAAGATCACGAATATCCGAAGAACAAACACCGTGGAAGTAACGATAGAACAAGGACACACAACCCACATTACGACGATGTTCAAGGGAAACAATAGAATTGGATATCCTACCGTCACCTATCAACACCATCGCCCTCCTCTGGACACGGTCAAGTAGCTCCAGTGATGAAGCTGGAGCACCCGACCATATATGGGAGTTGAATTCCATCTTTGGTCTGATGTAAGTAGTGTAGATATTGAGAAGATCAGTGGAAGTGAAGTATTTCTTACACCGGTTTAAGAAGCCTAGACACTTGAATGCTTCTTTTGACACTTCAAATACATGTTTTGTCCAACGAACATCGCATTGTATTTTCATGCCTAGAACATCAAGAGTATCTGATTGCTCAATATCTACACCGTTCATTAAAATCGACGACACCGTTGGATCAGCGAATCTCTTGTGAGACAACAAGGAGCACTGGGTCTTACGTGCATTAAAATCTACTCTATTAACTTGACCCCATTCGGAAATGGCCAGTAAATCCTGGCTGAGTGACTCATCCATCAATCTTCTTTTGTCCTCAATTTCTTGACGACTTGGTCTATGATCGAATGAGTATGAATGACAGAGGTTGCTGTCATCCGCGAATGAGTATATTGGATTCAAAGGTCGTCGATGAAAATAAGAAAAAGGGAGGGGGAAAGGACAGAGCCCTGTGGTACTCCTGCGGTTAACCTATGCTCATCGGATGAGAACCCATCTACAACAACACGTATAGTGCGATCTCTGAGGAAGCTCGATATAAATCGAGAGAAGTCACTACCAACACCAAAAGCGATAAGCTTTGATATGAGTGCGCCGTGCCAAACTCTATCAAAGGCCTTGGAGATATCTAGAGCAACGACCTTACTCTCACCAAGCTTGTGAATAGATCGATTCCACTTTTCGGATAGCAGTGTCATCAGGTCTCCCGTAGATCGATTCCTACGGAAGCCATACTGTCGATCATTAAGTAAGTCATTAGTTTCTAAATACCTCACAAGATGGTGGTTAACCATACTCTCCATAACCTTCGAGAGCGCTGAGCAAATCGCGATCGGTCGATAGTTAGCAGGGTTATTAGCCTCACCTTTTTTAGGGATGGGCTGGATGTTCGCAATCTTCCAACGCGCTGGGAAAACCCCTGCACGGTATGCAAGGTTGAAAAGATTACGAAGGGGACGGGCAAGCGTCGAAGAGCACTTACATAGGACAAGTGCTGAAATGCCATCCGGGCCCGGGGATTTGTTTACGTCAAGATTTGCAAGAACCCTTTTAACTCCACGTGTTCGAAAAAATATCTGAGGCATGGAACTAGATACATTTTCGATCACGGGGAGTGGTTGATTGCTTTCCGGCAAGGATGAATTCCTTGCAAACATTTCAGCCAATAGGTTAGCTTTGGCAACCGGGTTAGTGAATATCTGGTCATCTTTAACAAGAGTTGGGATAGATGAGGAGTTATCCTTTACTCTTTTTACAAATGACCAAAAGCTCTTACTTCCCCTGGGAGAAGAAAGAACTTTGGCACGAAGACGTTGTTCGTACAGAAACTTTTCACGTCTAAGTACCCTGGCACACATGGTTCTTGTCTGTTTGCGTAGCAGATCAGTGGTGGCATTTTTATTTAAACGCCATTTCTTGAACGCTTCCTCTTTGGATCTGACAGCAGTCTTGCATGTCTGGTTAAACCAACTTTTATTAGATGGTTTATCCGAAATAACTTTAGTTGGAATAAATGACTTCATTCCAATTAAGATAATATTTTCTATCATTTCAGCCGCAGCATCTATATCGCTATTTAGAAAGCAAAGCTTCCAATTGAAATGCTGGAAAAAGTTGTTGAGCTCGGCCCAACGTGCCTTTTCGTAAACAAAAATTGTCCGCTTTGGGGCTGGGGTCGAAGCGACACGAAGAGCGGAATACGAAAAAGCTGCTGAAACAATACAATGATCCGAATTACCAAGAGGTGCTAAAACATCAACTTCATACTTTTCAGGGTGTGAAGTTAGAAAAAGATCAAGAATATTTAGGTTTTGCCCTTGGACACACGGAATGTGAGTCGGTTCTTTCACTAGTTGCGTCAAATCATTATGCGCGGCAAAAAGCTCGGCGTATTGGCCCTCCGGAGTTGTGTGACCCGAATGGGCAAGCCAAGAGGAATTATGGACATTGAAATCGCCAGCAACTACGATTTCACTGCCAGGACAATCCTCTAAAATTTTAGTAATTGAGTCGGAAAGGGCGTCGAAGCCATTTAGGGATGCCTCCCTTTCCGTGTTTGGACTTCTATACACAAATCCGAAATACAGTACGTGAGTTCCAATCCTCAATTTAACCCAAAGGCAGTTAAATTCTGGATTTTCTGAGCTCAAGTGTTGCTGGCTCTGGAACACTATGTCATTACGTACATATACCACAAGACCTCTGTGGGATATAAAAAGCGATAGGGTGTGATACCCAGGTATGTGAAAATCCTGTGGATCAGAATCCTCACACACCTGAGTCTCACATAGAGCCAAAACATCAGGCCGATGAAAATGTACATGAGCGTACACGGCAAAAAAGTTCGCTCTAAGCCCTCGTATGTTGGCAAATTGTATTTTAAACTTACCAACCATTAGGACACACAGAAGAAAAAAAAGTCAAAATATGTAACCACAATTGTCAGACCTCTCTCCTTACCGTTGCTTTATTCACCCAATGCCTAGTGTTATGCCTTAAGCATTGGGAGAACAACAGAAAGAAGAGAAGAATGTCAATTGAATTACACGAAAAGGAATGGATGGGGAAGGGGTGGGGGGCAACGGACACGACGCGAATGGAGCATTGTGTGGTCAGTGGTGCTGTTGTTGTTGTTGCTGGTATTTCTGTGATGCTGCTGTTTAGTTTGTTGTTGCTAATGTTTCTGTGATGCTGCTGTTTTGTTGGTTGTTGCTTATTTGTTTTGTTTTAGTACGGTGCGCGGCGCGACTTTCGTTATTTTGGTTATTTTGTGGTTGATTATATTCTTTCAATTGTTTGTAATTGAACACATTGTTTAATTGTAAGATTCTTTTATATTTTTATTATTTATGTGGCAGTGATAATTTTATTTATTTTTATGCTGATTTTTAATTTTAATTTTAACAAAACAAAAAAAATACAGACGACACATGACACGGACGGCAGAAAAACATGTGTGAAGCGGACTTTTACTATTGATTTAAAGTGCACATATATTTTATTTAAATGTATTAATAAAAATTTATACTAAAATTAGAAACAAATTATAATCTTTAAACTAGTGTTAATTAAACAATATTAGTAAAAATTTCTTCCAAATAGCTTTGATTTTCATTTTGCAGTAGTTGTTTAGCTTCTTCATCTAACTCTAATGAGGTTGATTTCCATTTTTGTCGAATACTGGACATATATGGGTCTGATGTGCACAACAAAATATTAATAAGATCTTCATTAGTACAATATCTGGAAATTTTTCTTGTATTGTGCTCGCGAAAGAATCTGTAGTCTTTGTTCCTTTTTTCTTGCGCTTCTTCTGAGAGATCTCCAATTGGAAGCATATTGTGCTGAATTATTTGTTCCCCATGGAACAAAATTTTGTGAACTGTGGTTGGCATATGTCTCCAAGAATATTTTTGGTTATAAAGGGTTGCTGTCTCATTAGCATACTGACCAAATTTTTTTGCATCTATCTTTTTGCTACATGCTATAACTTCTAATATGATTTGGAATCGTCGTATTAAATCATAATCTACTCCAGTTATAGAAGCTGCAGTTTCTGGATCGGAAAAAATCTCCTTGCTGTGTTTCCATCATTAGAATTTCCTTCTCCTTGCTTTGGCTGGTCAATTATAAGGCCTATCTCACGGTATTTTTCTTGAATATCTTTTTTTTTTGCTTTCTTTTTTCCAAATTTTCTTTGTTGTTTCTCACCGTTTCGCCTAACGGGCCAAATTCCAAATCGTATCCCAAGAATGAAGAGGTGACATTCCAAATTCATATGCTTCATTAAAACTATCGTCTTGTGTTGGTGGTTGGCTCAATTGACTTGATGTTTTTTGGCATATGGTGCAGCTTGACGAAGACTTTGTTTCGGTTAAAGCTTGTGCAACTTTTCCATCGATCATTGTAAGTGACATTTTAAAGTTAACTTCGATGCATTGGTCATTAAATTCAAATATCACTGGTTGAAGTTCCTTAATTTCATCTCTTATTTTGCCAACTTCTTCAGTTATGACATCTTTAGTTTCTTTTTTGTAAGCAAACTTTATTGGTCTACAAAATTTTGTTGACGAGGGAATTTCATTCTTCCATACATCTATCTCTGCAGCTCTACTAGTTGACGGCTCTGAACCAATATAAGTTTTTGTTAAACGTAATGGAACGAAAGAAATCATGAATAAATTGGCATCTGATGAATTTTCCGCATTACATTGTTTGTATTGTTTCTGGCCAGAGGACCCATCACATCCCCATTTAGAAATTAAAGTCATGCTGCAATTTTTAAACTTCTTTAAATAGTCAGCATCAAATGTCTTTAATAATCGTTCTGCAGTGTGTTCAAGAAAATCCTGCAATTTTATTTCTGCTGAACTTGAAGTTACACTAATAGCAGTTGGTGAAGGTAAGCAATCTTTTTTGGCAGAAACTAAATCTCGATATGATGGAAAAATTCCACAATTTTTTTCATTGGTTCGCTTCCGCAATTCTGTATATTGGTTTTTAGTCATTTTCAAATCCAAAAATAGTGCAAGTGCTTCTTCTGGAGTAAATTTATTTTCTTCAGTTGGTGTCGGCATACTTTCTAAAATCCTTTTTGTGCGTCTGGGGCTTGCTTCCACTATTTTTTCAATGATAGCAATTTTACTCTTTTTAGTTTTCGATGGTTGAATTTGATGCAGAAATGAATCCTTTATGATGCTACAACAAACTTCTTCATTGATATGTTTAAGCTTGCGTCTTCGTGATCTTTCACTACAATTATCAATTGGCTTTGCTGGTCGACCACCTTTTCCAGTTTCCGTGGTAGTTACTGATGGCTTTTCAAAAATAAGTTTATTTCTTAGCCATTCTTGGTTGCGTGAGTAAAACAATTTCTTGTTTCTGGAACATTGATTGTACCGTTTTCTTAAAGTATTTAAAAAGTTTTTTATTTTTAACTTATGAATTTTAATTTCTTGTTTGTCGGATATTTTGAAGAATGGATTATTCATTATATGTAAAATAATGTCGTTTTCATCTTTCCGTTCAAAATATATATCAGATAGAACACTATAACTGAATTTAGCCATTGTTTAAACAATAATTATATATAATTATATAATTCACTATTAAAAACTGCACTTTCAAAATATTGACTTGTACTTTTCGCGTTCGTCGACACTTGTTGAATGAGTAAAATCGATCAATGCACACCTATTTATACTGTGTATTGTTCACTATTTTACTGACAGGTACTTGTAAATGGGTGCATATTTTTTTACCGTCGCTATATACCTGTTTCACCATGTGTGAGGTTTAAATTTTCCGAATAATGACCACCCCTAAATGTGAAAAACCCAAATAATTAAAAGTTACTTTGCTTACTATGGGTTTTTCAGTTGGCTACCTGTTTTTTACAGAAATTCAACGCACATTTAGGGGTCGTCATTATTCGCAAATGTATTTAAAACAGGTATTCTGAACGGACCTGATATTCGGAAATTGATCAAAAGTGATTCTTTCATGAACAACCTACGAAGAAAACAAGATCATCAGAACCACAAGCGTCAACTTCTGCAAGCATGGATATTGCCAATAATTGAAAAAATGTTCTGAATTTGGTTTTTATGCATATTATTATTGCGTATTAATTGCATATTATTTTATTTTCATAAAGTTTTTATAAATATTTTTTTTTGCATGATAATTTTTTAATTTTTATTTTTATTTTATTTTTTGAAATTGCGAATAAAAGCGAAACGCGTGCATCGATTTTCATGATCTTTGTCTCATTTTGCTCATAGGTTATGTGACTTTGCGAAAAAGTAACTACACTTGAAACTTATTTCCGTTTTGTATTTTTTATGAATTTAAAAAAAAATGTTCTTCATTTTTTATTGGAAACTTATTTTTAACTTGTAAACTGTTGCTTGTATAGGAAAACAATATATGAACAGATTAAGGGAATTGTAATTCTTAATTTTTTAAAATTTATTTCAACTAAATCGGGCTAGTGGCTGTCGAGCTATGTCAAACAACAGGGCCTAAAACGTGATAAATTCCCCAATACGATAGTACTAACTTCAAATCGATATTAAAAATATTTCGGCAGGTAAGAAGACAAAACGAATGATGCAGAAATTTCACATACTGTTCTCAGAATTGAGTTGGCAAATCATGTGTTGTACTGTGTAATGAATAATAATGACTTTGGATGATATGTACGTCAATCGTTTCGTTTGTTTTCGTGCACTGGATAGCACTAAGTTGTGACAGTGCTGTTGTCTCTTTCATTTTTGTGATTCATTCTCGTTTCTAATGTTCTCTTCGTTGTGTTCTGTCGTTAATGTTGGTAAAAATTGAATTTAATGTTCTATTTGGTTTGTAAGCAAGGCGAATGTTGTCAGATTCTATTGTCATTTTTGTCAAAATTTTGATACACCCTTCTATGTGGACTAGGTCCAAATATGGGCCAAATTCTCCTAATTTCAACAGAATTATTTTTTGGGTCAATAAGAACTCTTGTACAAAATTTCATCAAAATATATGCATAATAGCCACTTTCACATACAAATAACTTCTCAAAAAATATGACGTGCATTTGTACCGAATATCTTACCTTGGGTCAGAAAAATTGCTGTAGCTCAAAAAGTGCAGTCCCGATGCATGGACATGTATATATAGGAATGTAGGGGAGGGTTAGGACTACAAAATAGTAAATTTGTGTTTTGACTCAGCTTGACTCACAGGAGTTGTGCTCTATGAAGTAGGAAATATCCGATAAATTAGACCTTTTTTAAAAAACATATTTAAATTGTTCTGCAAACAGTAGAGCTTCAATACCAGTGATAGGAAATAAGTTAAGTTACAACACAAAATTTATTTCGTCCAAAAATCTTGAAAAACAAAAAAGTTATGATCATTTCAACTTTAAAAATTAACTAAAAATATCATAAATATCATAAATTCTGAAAAAGCCCATTTTGGACCACCCTGTTCTCAGTGAAATAGTTAAAATAGAGTTCTAATTTTTTGGCACCCGAGGTTTACTACTGTCTACTTTCATATAAGTCTAATAGCTTTAAAATCGGAGAACAAAAACCAAAAGGAGTTTTGGCCGCTATCTCAAAATAATGACCACAGTGCGGCGATGTTTACGTCAAAATCGTAAAACTTATTTTTAATCTTCCAATTTCGATACAATCCATGAATTCCTAGTTTCTATACCTAAATCACCCAATGTACTTCATTTTTTTCTTGTGTAAAGACGCCATTCACCAATACATTAAAGTAATCGATGCATTTTACAGCACTTTTATCCAAAAGATAGGCCATATTGCACATGCAATTTCCGCAACCAAAATTCTTCCCTTTTTTATACATAGCTCTCGTACTGGTAAGAGCATTGTTCCTAAGAAATAAATCCATTTCCAGAAAAGAAATCCAATCCTAATGTCTTTTGTCTTTTCCGATTTTCTCTGGGTTTCATTTCATATTTCGGAGTTACAAAACCAAAAGAAACACACTTTCTTTTGGTATTTGTTTTGGCTTACGAGAGATTCTTATTCCAACAGGCTTTGAATACGCTCCCGCTTGCTTGCTATTCCTATGTACAGCTATTCCTCCTGTACAAATTTATTTATTAATTTAAAAAATATATTCATTTCTAGATTTAAATTCACATAAAATTGCACTCGAATATCGAGATAGTTACCGCTGAATGTGCAGATTAAAGAAATTTCAACGTGCTAACTGCCGAAGAACTGTGCCGGTGGTCAGGGTTGTGCAGTAATCTATATATATCGTTCGGAATGAATATGCGATGGCGCACATAAAGTCTTTGGAGAAACATATTTTGAAAGAATGATTATAATTGACTTCAAACAAATGATTTTCACGTTTGAAATTAAAAAAATCGATATATCCAATATTATGTTAGATTATTTTGCATAGCGATGTTTAATGCAAAGATGGATTAAAAATGGGATTTGACTATTACTGAATTGGTGTATTTTACCAAGAAACACATATACATACTCACATATGCAACTCAATAAGATGCTTGTTAGATGGCATGTGCACTTTATTACTTGATGCAATTTTTTAAACGCATATTCGGCAAGTGAGTTGTGCTTCTCGTTCATTTGTGAGAATCATTTCCTTAAGGAGGCCGGGTTTGGTGTTGAAAAGTCGCTGCGAAGCAACTTGACAAAACCTTTGACAGGGTGGAAATCATGATAGTGGTAGTCTGCAGCCAAGTAATAAATGTCACCATGCCATCTGTAAATAAATTTTCATTCTTTTAAATGTAGATGCAAAATGGTCTTGAGCCAAGACAATATCCCAGTTCAAGTCAAATTTTAAAAGATATTCTAGCACCATTTTAACCCCCGTTTTCACATAGTTCCGTTAGCCTACCCAAAAGATATATATGCCAGATTGTGTGGAATTTGACATATATAACTATTGCTTAAATCAAAATTAGTGACTTTAAAATGAAGATCTAAACTGGGATAGAAAAGTACCTACCCTTTTTAATCCCTTATGTCTTCGATAAAGTTTGAAATTCGAATATGTAAATTACACTGTATCCAAAAACTCTGGGAAGTTATATTATTTTTCCGGTATTTACTGACGAGTATAGCAAGAATCTGTATTTTAAATTTGCCAGACACCCCGAAAATATAGAGTTACGTGTAAAATCCGGTTTTTTGTACCTTTGCCTGTAGCTTAGCACAGCTTATTTAAGAAAACTTAAGAATATGTGTTCTTTCGTCCAGCAAACACATTTTTTTGCCATTTCTGCACAATATTTTGGTGATAATCTTTTATATTTATTCAAGTAACACATGAGAAATTTTAAGTATTTTTATTGAACCTCAATTCATAATATAATAAGAGATGTAAACCGGAATGCCGTGATTTGGCCCCTGCTATTATGGTAATTTGTTTGGGAGGTTGTGGTAGATTCTTGATGAGTATTGAACTTAGCTGCCTTTGAATTGCTGAAAGTTCCTCTATGTAGTTGCTATTTGTTTTTGGAAGATTTGGTGTATCTGAGACGGTGTTGCTCAATTGCTCAAGTGTTTCTGGCATTGATATGCCACTGCAACCGGTATATGAGTTGCCTTTAGTTGATGACCAGACGTTGTTGCTCATGTCAGCAGCTCAGTTTTTATTACGCATTCCGGTTGTAAGTACATACATCTCAGTGCCATTGGACTTTGATGTACTGACAGATATGCCGTGATTGTTAAATAGGCTTATTTCGCATGCATTGATTGATGATACAAATTGGTTGTGGATTGGAACATATATGTTTTGTCCTCTAACATAATGCAGTGTGGAAGAAAGTCGGTGTTGGGACAATTTGTGGACATCATTGTTTGATTCACCATTGTTGGCATTGGAATCAACCGATAAACATTGAAATCGTCGGAAGTACTGAAGGGAGTTGTTATTTTAAAAATGACATGTCTTGATGTGATTCCACTTTTTACTTCTTGTCATTACTGACAAAAAGTCTCCATGATAACCAGGAATTCTCATAGTTGGGGGTAATTGTGTCAGCGTTTTGGTGATTTCATTGTTGAGCTGCTTTGGCGAGAGTAAGAATGGACTGATTCGATCATGATGATTCTCTGTTGAATGAAGGCGGTTCATGATTTCTGTAAGTTGGTGTGCACAACATGATTTGATTCATTGTGATAATCAGACTACTTTTAAAGATGTTGATAGATGATTTGATGTTGAAAAGTCACTGCGATGCCACTTGACAAAACCTTTGACAGTGTGGAAATCGTGATAGTTGTAGTCTGCAGCCAAGTAATAAATGTCACCATGCCATTTATAAATAAATTTGCATTCTTTTAAATATAGATGCTAAATGGCCTTGAGCCAGGACAATATCCCAGTTCAAACAAAATTTTAAAAAATAATAACGTCCACGGAAAAGCTCACTGGGTGGCAGTCAAGCGAATCCTTCGCTATCTAAAAGGCACAATTAACTACAAGATTGAGTTCACAAAGGACTTTGATGGGTGCCTTGAAGGATTTTGCGATGCTGATTGGGTAAGTGACGTAAGCGAATGGAAGTCAGTAACTGGGTATGTTTTCAAATACCAAGCCGGGAGCGTGTCATGAAATTCAAGAAAGCAGAAAACAGTGGCCCTATCAACCTCTGAGGCTGAATACATGGCACTTGCTGCTTCAGTGCAAGAAGCTCTATGGCTGAAATCCTCTTCAAAAAATTGACAAACCAAAATGAAGAAATGGTTTAGAGATGCGATAATAAAAGTGCAATAAACCTTTTGCAAAACACAACCTATCACGCACGCTCAAAACACATAGACATCCGACACCACTTCGTACGAAATCTTATAAATGAAGAGAAATTGAAGATAAATTATCTCAAAAGGACTACCAGCTACAAAACATCTTCACTGCTGCAAGTTAATGGGATTGGTACTACCTAAATCTAGTGGGAGTGGTGGAAATTAGATCTAAGTTTTTATACTGATTTTATACTTTGAATATTTCATTTATGTTTCTGTCAATGTTTCTTTGAAAAAAAAAAATATTGTATTGTTTTTGAAACATAGTTTTGTTTTTCAAATAAATTACATCAGTACTTTTCGGAGAAAATGGGGTAAGGAGTACAAATGATACAGTAAATAGTTGTAGTTTTTACACGTACTAACACTCTTTTCAATGACAATAATTTGCATGTATACATTTCGAAAAAAATCGACGATAATTCCAGACAGGTCTTTAATTTATTTATTAATTTAAAAAATATATTAATTTCTAGATTTAAATTCACATTGAAATAATGATTGTAATTGACTTCACACAATTAAAAAAGTCGATATATCCAATATTATGTTAGATTATTTTGCATAGCGATGTTTAATACAAAGATGGATTAAAAATGGGATTTGAATAAAAATCCGCTGACTATTAATGAATTGGTGTATTTTACCAAAAAACACATATACCATATACACATACTTACATATGCAACTCAATGACATGCTTGTAAGATGGCATGTGTACTTTATTACTTGGTGCAATTTTTCAACCGCATTTTCGCAAGTGAGTTGTGCTTCTCGTTCGTTTGTGAGAATCATTTCTTTAAAGAGGCCGGGTTTGATGTCGAAAAGTCGCTGCGAACAGGGTGGAAATCATGATAGTGGTAGTCTGCCGCCAAGTAATAAATGTCACCATGCAATTTGTAAATAAATTTGCATTCTTTTACAAATAGATGCAAAATGTTCTTGAGCCATGACAATAACCCAGTTTAAATCAATTATGTATTACAGACCAAAAAATACAAACGAAAAAACTGAAACAAATGAGCGTTGGCACGGCAGAAGTATTGCTGGGTAACTATACCTGTATATACACACTAGCAAATACCCGCTACTTCGTATGCGGAAATATGGAAATATTCAAACTGTTTTTAAGGATATCACTTTCAGCGTTTATACGTAGTCAATAGTTTAATTTATAGGCACAAAATGGAAACAATTTTTCTACAAAAAATCATATAAAGTAGAAAATTATTTGGACGTTTCTTTCTTAAGCTGTGAAAATATCATTAGGGATAGAATAAAAATGTAACGCATTGAAGGAGAGATTTAAAACCATAAGTATGTCCCAAGTCCCTTTCACGTCTGGCTCGCTGGTATACACGATGACTCTGGAAGGGACTTAAAGAATTTATTCAAACTCTCGGAGAAATGTACACACCGAATTTCTTTGGTTGGTACTATCTTTATCCCAAATCCCCAATTTTGGTTGGTATCATTTGCACCACTTTTGATCCGCTTCCCCCTTTAAAGTACATATACAAAAGTATAAATATTGATAATAAGTTAATGTTTCGCGTCTACACTGTCAGAGGAATATACACACCGAATTTCACGATTCTAGTTTCAGCCGTGTTGTTGGTACCATAGGGATCTAGAAAGGTACGAATTTCGAAAAATATATTAATTTTGTGTTTCTATGCATGTACAAACCGAATTTCATGATTGGTACCGCTGTTATCCGTTTTTACCCAATTTCACACCTAAAAGTTTAAATTAATGAAGAATATTTTCGTTATAAGAGTAATATGCGTTCCAAATTTCAAGATTCTATGCACTGTATTTTGGTACAATTTTTAACCCATTTAATCCCTTAATAGTACAAATATCGGAAAATTCCTTGTTATTACTCATCTACACTGTAAGACGAGTATGAGTACCAAATTTAATTATTGTAGCATCACCCATGTTCTTGGAACCTTTTATATACCGCTTTTCTCGTTTACCCTTTAAAAGTACGAATTTCGAAACCGTTTGGTCATTGCGGTGGTACAGTTTTTATCCCTCTTTACCCCATTTTACCACTTAAAAGTACGAATTACGAAAAACTCCCTTCAAATCTGATTTCTTCGCTGTAAGGGAAATGTGCATACCCAATTTCATGATTTTAGCTTCAGCCATGTTGTTAGTACAATTTCTGTCCCTTTTTGTCCCATTTGACCCCCCAAAGGTACGAATTTTAGAAATGACATTTTTTGGGATGTCTACATACTATAAGAGAAATGTCCATACCAAATTTTTATCCTTTTTTTCCCGATTTCACCCCCAAAAAGTATCAAATTTTTAAAAATATTTTCTTGGGCGCGTTGAAGCTATAAGAGAAATTTTTGTACCAAATTTCAAGATTCTAGACCCAGCCGTTTGGTCATTGCGGTGGTACTATTTTTATCCCTTTTTCCCGAGTTCACCCCCAAAAAGTACGAATTTTGAAAAATATTTTCTTGGGCGCGTTGAAGCTATAAGATAAATTTTTGTACCAAATTTCAAGATTCTAGGCCCAGCCGTTTTGGTTTGGTGGTACTATTTTTATCCCTCTTTACCCCATTTTACCCTTTAAAAGTACGAATTACGAAAAACTCCCATCAAATCTGATTTCTTCATGTAAGGGAAATGTACATACCAAATTTCATTATTCTAGCTTCAACCATGTTGTAGGTACCATTTTTGTCCCTTTTTGTACCATTTAACCCCCCATAAGTACGAATATTTAAAATGTCACTTTTTGGGTTGTCTTCATGCCGCAAGAGGAATATCCATACAAAATTTCAAGATTCTAGGCCCAGCCGTTTGGTCATTGCGGTGGTACAATTTGTATCCCTCTTTACCCCATTTTACCCTTTAAAAGTACGAATTACGAAAAACTCCCATCAAACCTGATTTCTTCATGTAAGGGAAATGTACATACCAAATTTCATTATTCTAGCTTCAACCATGTTGTAGGTACCATTTTTGTCCCATTTAACCCCCCATAAGTACGAATTTTTAAAATGTCACTTTTTGGGTTGTCTTCATGCCGCAAGAGGAATGTCCATACCAAATTTCAAGATTCTAGACCCAGCCGTTTGGTCATTGCGGTGGTACTATTTTTATCCCTTTTTTTCAGGGGATGTCCCCTATAAATGCAGTGCATTGCGTTGGTGGAAGGATGATCAGGTATGGGAAGGAGGAAAGAGGGAGTAGTGTCTGTTGACATCTGTTTTGAATCTCTGAATGTCGTAATTGGAGGGAAAGATATTTGCCGGAAGTCGACTCCACATACGAATAGTACGGGCGAAGAACGAATTTATTCTGTAATGTGTAGTGCGGCCGGTTGTCCAATCGACCAAGTTAACCAAATTTCAAGATTCTAGTCCCAGCCGTTTGGTCATTGCGGTGGTACAATTTGTATCCCTCTTTAACCCAATTTATCCCTTAAAAGTACGAATAACGAAAAACTCCTTTCAAATCTGATCTCTTCGCTGTAAGAGAAATGTACACACCAAATTTCATGATTCTAGCTCTAGCCGTTTGGTCTGGGGAGTGATCAGTCAGTCAGTCACTCAATCACGCAACTCTTTTATATATATAGATACTTACATAAGCAACTCAATGAGATGCTTGTAAGAGAAAGATGAGAAAAATAAAATCGGTTGATAACTAACAAAAACCAGTTGGTTATCAACCGATGCTAAATCAATAATTTTTGGTGTCTCGGAAATTTCAAATACAGATTTTTGTTCTACTCGACAATACCTACAAGAAAAATAATATCACTTCGCATAGTTTTCTACTTCATTCTTTTTTGCTATGCTCCAGTATTCAAGTTAAATTTGAATATTGCGATATTGTAAATTTAGAAATAGTCAGACATGAACAATTTTGGGCAGATGATATGATTTCAAAATATTTGTTATTCATTAAAGTACTAATTTAGGTCGCATTAATAAATATTTTATATTTACAGAACGTTCGTGGTAAATTCGAAAACCATTTCATTGATGTGGGTTCAATAACTTTTGGCGGTGTATTTGGTATTGGAGAAAAATTAGAGCATCGTGTTATAATGGCCCGTACAGCGGTACAATGTTTGATGATACCAAGATGTTGGCTTTTTGAGAAAGACCAAAATCCCGGCAATATATGGCAGCGCAGGATTTTTTTTTTGGATACGATTATTCCTTCTCGTCAAACGCTGTTCAAGAACTTCTTAACCACTCGTAACTGGCAGAAAATAAAAAACGATATTGTACAGAGTCATTTAGATCCAGTTTCCATTGCAAATCACACCCGTGCCCAGGATGTACCCATTATATGTCATATAATCGAAGACAGGGACTAATAAATGTAATACAGGGTGGCTGATGAATATTGCTATTGTGTATGGAATTCATTTTTCTTTTGTTCATGTTAAAGGTCATTCAATTTTATTAAATATAGCTTAATTAGTTTTTCTAATGCTCGTTGATGCATGAGCGGCATCTTACCAAAAAATTGTTCATTACTGCTTTGAGAGTTGAGACAGGAATATCCGCAATTGTTTCTCGAATGGATTGCTTTAGTTCATCCAATTTTGCTTAGTAGACTTCCTGTTTTCAATAACCCCACAAGAAAAAGTCAGATGCAGTAAGGTCAGGCGGTCGTCTGGGGCCAACGGAATGTGGAGTTTCTGGATATCACCTTATTGAGAAATTTTCGTCGCAATTCTGTCATAACAGGCCGGGATATGTGAGGAGTTGCACCAATCGGCAATTCTGCTGCGTTCAGTTTGTTGGCCATTTGCATTTTATATGAGAACTAGCAAATACCCGCTACTTCGTACGCGGAAATAGGGTATGGTAAGACAGTAGTTTGTATCAGTATTCAAACTGTTTTTAAGGATATCACTTTCAGCGTTTATACGTAGTCAATAGTTTAATTTATAGGCATAAAATGGAAACAATTTTTCTACAAAAAATCACATAAAGTAGAAAATTATTTGGACGTTTCTTTCTTAAGCTGTGAAAATATCATTAGGGATAGAATAAAAGTGTAACGCATTGAAGGAGAGATTTAAAACCATAAGTATGTCCCAAGTCCCTTTCACGTCCGTCTGGCTCGCTGGTATACACGATGACCCTGGAAGGGACTTAAAGAATTTATTCAAACTCTCGGAGAAATGTACACACCGAAATTCTATGGTTGGTACTATCTTTATCCCAAATCCCCAATTTTGGTTGGTATCATTTGCACCACTTTTGATCCGCTTCCCCCTTTAAAGTACATATACAAAAGTATAAATATTGATAATCAGTTAATGTTTCGCGTCTACACTGTCAGAGGAATATACACACCGAATTTCACGATTCTAGTTTCAGCCGTGTTGTTGGTACCATAGGGATCTAAAAAGGTACGAATTTCGAAAAATGTACAAACCGAATTTCATGATTGGTATCCCGCTTTTCTCGTTTACCCTTTAAAAGTACGAATTTCGAAAAATTCCTTCAATTTGCGTTTGTAAGCATTCGAATTTCATGATCCCAGCTCCGTCTGTTTGATTGGTACCATTTTGTATCCCTTTCTACCCAATTTCACTCACAAAAAGTACGAGTTTTGAAAAATATTTTCTTAGTCGCATTCGTGCTGTAAAAGTAATGCCCGTTCCAAATTTCAAGATTCTAGGCACTGCTGTTTGGTCAGGATGGTGGTACAATTTTTATCCCATTTAATCCCTTAAAATTACAAATTTCGAAAAATGTCGTCTTATCAGTGATTTGGGCTGTAAAACGAATATTCATATCGAATTTCATTATTGTAGCGTCATCCGTGTTGTTGGTACCCTTTTTATCCCCTTTTCCCCGTTTACCTACTAAAAGTACGAATTTAAAAAGATTCGGTCATTTTGCGTTTCTAAGGGTATTGAGGTATGTACACACCGAATTTTATTATTCCAGCTCCATCCGTTTGATTGGTACCATTTTTATCCCTTTTTACCCGATATCACCCACAAAAAGTACGAATTTAAAAATATTTTCTTGGTCGCATTCGTGCTATAAAAGTAATGCAACTCAATGAGATGCTTGTAAGATGGCATGTGTACTATTACTTGGTGCAATTTTTTAACCGCATATTCGGCAAGTGAGTTGTGCTCACTTATATATGTATCTGTTGAAACCTCCAGGTTTTTTCTTTCCAAATCCGATGAGAAAAAGAAAATCGGTTGATAACCAACAAAAACCAGTTGGTTATCAACCGATGCTAAATCAATAATTTTTGGTGTCTCGGAAATTTCAAATACAGATTTTTGTTCTACTCGACAATACCTACAAGAAAAATAATATCACTTCGCATAGTTTTCTACTTCATTCTTTTTTGCTATGCTCCAGTATTCAAGTTAAATTTGAATATTGCGACATTGTAAATTTAGAAATAGTCAGACATGAACAATTTTGGGCAGATGATATGATTTCAAAATATTTGTTATTCATTAAAGTACTAATTTAGGTCGCATTAATAAATATTTTATATTTACAGAACGTTCGTGGTAAATTCGAAAATCATTTCATTGATGTGGGTTCAATAACTTTTGGCGGTATATTTGATATTGGAGAAAAATTAGAGCATCGTGTTATAATGGCCCGTACAGTGGTACAATGTTTGATGATACCAAGATGTTGGCTTTTTGAGAAAGACCAAAATCCCGGCAATATATGGCAGCGCAGGATTTTTTTTGGATACGATTATTCCTTCTCGTCAAACGCTGTTCAAGAACTTCTTAACCACTCGTAACTGGCAGAAAATAAAAAAACGATATTGTACAGAGTCATTTAGATCCAGTTTCCATTGCAAATCACACCCGTGCCCAGGATGTACCCATTATATGTCATATAATCGAAGACAGGGACTAATAAATGTAATACAGGGTGGCTGATGAATATTGCTATTGTGTATGGAATTCATTTTTCTTTTGTTCATGTTAAAGGTCATTCAATTTTATTAAATATAGCTTAATTAGTTTTTCTAATGCTCGTTGATGCATGAGCGGCATCTTACCAAAAAATTGTTCATTACTGCTTTGAGAGTTGAGACAGGAATATCCGCAATTGTTTCTCGAATGGATTGCTTTAGTTCATCCAATTTTGCTTAGTAGACTTCCTGTTTTCAATAACCCAACAGAAAAAAGTCAGATGCAGTAAGGTCAGGCGGTCGTCTGGGGCCAACGGAATGTGGAGTTTCTGGATATCACCTTATTGAGAAATTTTCGTCGCAATTCTGTCATAACAGGCCGGGATATGTGAGGAGTTGCACCAATCGGCAATTCTGCTGCGTTCAGTTTGTTGGCCATTTGCATTTTATATGAGAACTAGCAAATACCCGCTACTTCGTACGCGGAAATAGGGTATGGTAAGACAGTAGTTTGTATCAGTATTCAAACTGTTTTTAAGGATATCACTTTCAGCGTTTATACGTAGTCAATAGTTTAATTTATAGGCATAAAATGGAAACAATTTTTCTACAAAAAATCACATAAAGTAGAAAATTATTTGGACGTTTCTTTCTTAAGCTGTGAAAATATCATTAGGGATAGAATAAAAGTGTAACGCATTGAAGGAGAGATTTAAAACCATAAGTATGTCCCAAGTCCCTTTCACGTCCGTCTGGCTCGCTGGTATACACGATGACTCTGGAAGGGACTTAAAGAATTTATTCAAACTCTCGGAGAAATGTACACACCGAAATTCTTTGGTTGGTACTATCTTTATTCCAAATCCCCAATTTTGGTTGGTATCATTTGCACCACTTTTGATCCGCTTCCCCCTTTAAAGTACATATACAAAAGTATAAATATTGATAATCAGTTAATGTTTCGCGTCTACACTGTCAGAGGAATATACACACCGAATTTCACGATTCTAGCTTCAGCCGTGTTGTTGGTACCATAGGGATCTAAAAAGGTACGAATTTCGAAAAATGTACAAACCGAATTTCATGATTGGTATCCCGATTTTCTCGTTTACCCTTTAAAAGTACGAATTTCGAAAAATTCCTTCAATTTGCGTTTGTAAGCATTCGAATTTCATGATCCCAGCTCCGTCTGTTTGATTGGTACCATTTTGTATCCCTTTTTGTATCTTTCCTTTTCTTAGTCGCATTCGTGCTGTAAAAGTAATGCCCGTTCCAAATTTCAAGATTCTAGGCACTGCTGTTTGGTCAGGATGGTGGTACAATTTTTATCCCATTTAATCCCTTAAAATTACAAATTTCGAAAAATTTCGTCTTATCAGTGATTTGGGCTGTAAAACGAATATTCATATCGAATTTCATTATTGTAGCGTCATCCGTGTTGTACCCTTTTTATCCCCTTTTCCCCGTTTACCTACTAAAAGTACGAATTTAAAAAGATTCGGTCATTTTGCGTTTCTAAGGGTATTGAGGTATGTACACACCGAATTTTATTATTCCAGCTCCATCCGTTTGATTGGTACCATTTGTATCCCTTTTTACCCGATATCACCCACAAAAAGTACGAATTTAAAAATATTTTCTTGGTCGCATTCGTGCTATAAAAGTAATGCCCGTCCCAAATTTCAATATCAGGATGGTGGTACAATTTTTATCCCATTTAATCCCTTCAAAGTACAAATTTCGAAAAATGCTTTCTTATTAGTGATCTGCGCTGTAAAACGAATATACACACCGAATTTCATTATTGTAGCTTCATCCGTTTTGTTGGTACCTTTTGGTCCCCTTTTCCCTTTAAAAGTACAAATTTCGAAAAATTCCTTCATTTTGCGATTCGAAACATTTTGAGGGATGTACACACCGAATTTTATGGTTTCAGCTCCATCCATTTTATTGGCACTATTTTTATCCCTTTTTACCCGATTTCACCCCCAAGAAGTACGAATTTTGAAAAATATTTTCTTGGGCGCATTGAAGCTATAAGAGGAATTTTTGTACAAAATTTCAAGATTCTTGTCCCAGCCGTTTGGTCATTGCGGTGGTACAGTTTTTATCCCTCTTTACCCCATTTTACCACTTAAAAGTACGAATTACGAAAAACTCCCTTCAAATCTGATTTCTTCGCTGTAAGGGAAATGTACATACCAAATTTCATGATTTTAGCTTCAGCCATGTTGTTAGTACAATTTTTGTCCCTTTTTGTCCCATTTGATCCCTCAAAGGTACGAATTTTAGAAATGACATTTTTTGGGATGTCTTCATACTATAAGAGAAATGTCCATACCAAATTTCAAGATTCTAGGCCCAGCCAGTCATTGCGGTGGTACTATTTTGATCCCTTTTTTCCCGAGTTCACCCCCAAAAAGTACGAATTTTGAAAAATATTTTCTTGGGCGCGTTTTTATCCCTTTTTACCCCTTAAAAGTACGAATTTCGAAAAATCATGTCTTATCACACCTCTACACTGTAAGAGAAATGTACACACCAAATTTCATGATTCTAGCTCTAGCCGTTTGGTCTGGGGAGTGATCAGTCAGTCACTCAATCACGCAACTCTTCTATATAAAGGGTGATTTTTTAAGAGCTTGATAACTTTTTTTTAAAAAAAAACGCATAAAATTTGCAAAATCTCATCGGTTCTTTATTTGAAACGTTAGATTGGTCCATGACATTTACTTTTTGAAGATAATTTCATTTAAATCTTGACCGCGGCTGCGTCTTAGGTGGTCCATTCGGAAAGTCCAATTTTGGGCAACTTTTTCGAGCATTTCGGCCGGAATAGCCCGAATTTCTTCGGAAATGTTGTCTTCCAAAGCTGGAATAGTTGCTGGCTTATTTCTGTAGACTTTAGACTTGACGTAGCCCCACAAAAAATAGTCTAAAGGCGTCAAATCGCATGATCTTTGTGGCCAACTTACCGGTCCATTTCTTGAGATGAATTGTTCTCCGAAGTTTTCCCTCAAAATGGCCATAGAATCGCGAGCTGTGTGGCATGTAGCGCCATCTTGTTGAAACCACATGTCAACCAAGTTCAGTTCTTCCATTTTGGGCAAAAAAAAGTTGGATATCATCTCACGGTAGCGCTCACCATTCACAGTTACGTTACGATTCGCATCATCTTTGAAGAAGTACGGTCCAATGATGCCACCAGCCCATAAACCGCACCAAACTGTGACTTTTTCTGGATGCATTGGTAGCTCTTGCAATGCTTCTGGCTGATATTCACTCCAAAATCGACAATTCTGCCTATTTACGTACCCATTGAGCCAAAAATGAGCTTCGTCGCTGAACACAATTTCTTTCTTTCTGAACTTTCTTAACAGAGCACGCATTTTGATAATAAAATTCAATGATTTGCAAGCGTTGCTCGTTAGTAAGTCTATTCACGATGAAATGTCAAAGCATACTGAGCATCTTTCTCTTTGACACCATGTCTGAAATCCCACGTGATCTGTCAAATACTAATGCATGAAAATCCTAACCTCAAAAAAATCACTCTTTATATAAAAGAAAGTGTCCGAAGCGATGTAATCCCATAACTCGAGATTGGCCAAACCGATTTTGATGATGTGTACTTTATTGGAAAGGTATTTTCTCAGCACGGGTTTAAAAAAAATGGAAATTTGGATTTTCATTTTGTGGGCGTGGCAATAGTGTTTTTGGGAGCTAGAAGGCTGAAAATTGGTACATATATACTACTGACCACGAAAATGATAAATATGATGCCGAAATTTGGATTTTCATTTTGTGGGCGGAGTGGGCGTGGCAATAGTGTTTTTGGGAGCTAGAAGGCTGAAAATTGGTAGATATATACTACTGACCACGAAAATGATAAATATGATGCCGAAATTTGGATTTTCATTTTGTGGGCGGAGTGGGCGTGGCAATAGTGTTTTTGGGAGCTAGAAGGCTGAAAATTGCTATATATATACTACTGACCACGAAAATGATAGATATGATGCCGAAATTTGGATTTTCATTTTGTGGGCGGAGTGGGCGTGGCAATAGTGTTTTTGGGAGCTAGAAGGCTGAAAATTGGTACATATATACTACTGACCACGAAAATGATAAATATGATGCCGAAATTTGGATTTTCATTTTGTGGGCGGAGTGGGCGTGGCAATAGTGTTTTTGGGAGCTAGAAGGCTGAATTGGTACATATATACTACTGACCACGAAAATGATAAATATGATGCCGAAATTTGGATTTTCATTTTGTGGGCGGAGTGGGCGTGGCAATAGTGTTTTTGGGAGCTAGAAGGCTGAAAATTGGTAGATATATACTACTGACCACGAAAATGATAAATATGATGCCGAAATTTGGATTTTCATTTTGTGGGCGGAGTGGGCGTGGCAATAGTGTTTTTGGGAGCTAGAAGGCTGAAAATTGCTATATATATACTACTGACCACGAAAATGATAAATATGATGCCGAAATTTGGATTTTCATTTTGTGGGCGGAGTGGGCGTGGCAATAGTGTTTTTGGGAGCTAGAAGGCTGAAAATTGGTACATATATACTACTGACCACGAAAATGATAAATATGATGCCGAAATTTGGATTTTCATTTTGTGGGCGGAGTGGGCGTGGCAATAGTGTTTTTGGGAGCTAGAAGGCTGAATTAGTACATATATACTACTGACCACGAAAATGATAAATATGATGCCGAAATTTGGATTTTCATTTTGTGGGCGGAGTGGGCGTGGCAATAGTGTTTTTGAGAGCTGGAAGACTGAAAATTGGAACGTATATATTACTGAACACGAGAATGATAAATATGATGCCGAAATTTGGATTTTCATTTTGTGGGCGGAGTGGGCGTGGCAATAGTGTTTTTGGGAGCTAGAAGGCTGAAAATTGGTACATGTATACTACTGACCACGAGAATGATAAATATGATGTAGAAATTTGGATTTTCATTTTGTGGGCGGAGTGGGCGTGGCAAAAGTGTTTTTTGAGCTAGAAGGCTGAAAATTGTAGCGTATATATTACTGAACACGAGAATGATAAATATGATGCCGAAATTTGGATTTTCATTTTGTGGGCGGAGTGGGCGTGGCAATAGTGTTTTTGGGAGCTAGAAGGCTGAATTGGTACATATATACTACTGACCACGAAAATGATAAATATGATGCCGAAATTTGGATTTTCATTTTGTGGGCGGAGTGGGCGTGGCAATAGTGTTTTTGAGAGCTAGAAGGCTGAAAATTTGAACGTATATATTACTGAACACGAGAATGATAAATATGATGCCGAAAATTGGATTTTCATTTTGTGGGCGGAGTGGGCGTGGCAATAGTGTTTTTGGGAGCTAGAAGGCTGAAAATTGGTACATGTATACTACTGACCACGAGAATGATAAATATGATGTAGAAATTTGGATTTTCATTTTGTGGGCGGAGTGGGCGTGGCAAAAGTGTTTTTGAGCTAGAAGGCTGAAAATTGGAACGTATATGGGCATTTCCTGGATCGCGAACGGGACATTCGTACGCACTCAACTTGAAAAAAATATATGAAAACTCAAATTTTTTTTAACTTTTTATAAATATTTAATAGCATTTTTGTAGAACAATTTTTGAGAACAAAAAGAAAATTATAAAATATGAACGTTATCCAAATATTTTCGATAAACTTGCGATCGCGAACGGGACAAAAAATGTAAGTCATTTTTTTCGGTGTGTGGTTTTGTTTAAAACTCTGCGAATTTTGTCAGTTTATTAAATGGAGATTATTTTTTAACTAAAGCAGAGATATAAAGCTTTTATTTAGCATATTGTTTTTTTTTAATTATCCTTATTATTATTTTTTTAAATATTTTTTTGAGAATCGCGAACGGGACATCGCGAACGGGACAATGATTCCAAAGGCATTTTTTAGGTTTAAAATTTTTTATTTATAAGTATAAAAATTAAAAAAAAACAAGATATATTCCAATGATAACAAGAATAAAAGAATTATTATTTTATTTTATTTTAATTTTAAAAGATATTACAGTTTCAGCTCCATGGATATCTAAGTTTGCGTTGCAAGAAAACCAATGAAGTTTTCGTATACCGGTTATATTTGGTAAATTTTTCCATTTATCTGACAAAAAAGAAGCCTTATCAATTTCATTTTCATCTACGTATAAAATAATGATTCCCTTAACGGTTTGCTTTGCACACTGATAAAAAGCAGATGCATCATTAAGGCAAATATTTTTAGTTTTTGTGAC
Organism: Polietes domitor; assembly: GCA_947397865.1. Lineage (NCBI taxonomy): Eukaryota > Metazoa > Arthropoda > Insecta > Diptera > Muscidae > Polietes > Polietes domitor. The sequence goes on from OX377618.1 coordinate 105,691,277, forward strand.
CTGCCAAATTTTCCGCTTAATTACGGCTCCAACGCCATCGACTGCACCTTTTCCGTGCGATGTTGCAAAAAAATTCCATTCAATATCTACGCATCCAAATCTTATTTTAAAGTCCATTAAACTATAAATTATAAATTTGTTTTTAAACTGGCAACTACTGCCGTCAGAAAATATAAATATTTTGTTAAAATATCCGTGTTATTGTTTTAGTTCCTCGACTATTTTTGTCAAGAAAATATAGACATCAATTTTGCTGTGTTTTAAACTATTACTTATAATAGCAAATGATTGAGTTTTATTAACAGTCCATGCTACGCAAGTAAAAATTGATACTTGTTTGTAGTTAAAGTGTGCGCTTTTATCTCATTTTGGAATAAAATACCAGCTCATTTTCTTTTAAATTATTCTTTGTGGTGTCAAAGTGATTCTGTTGAACTCTCTTAACAAAGAAATGTTCCTTAAACTTAGGTAACTGCACTTCTAATTCATGAATCAAATCTGAAAATGGACCAACAGTGTTCGTTAATGTTATTCTGTCGTTAACTTTTCTCCAATGCTTCCATTGTATTTGTTCATCCATTTGATTAAAATAGGCAAGGGGCAACAATTCACTTTTTAAATCGGTTACACATTTTCCACATTCGACATACAATTCTTATTTTCAATATTGCAACAAACTGATTTTAGAAAATGTTGATGACCACCAGAAAAAGATTTAACAATTTGAGACCAGCCATCCAATAAAAACGCAAAGTTGGCGTGGTAAATGCAAACGCACATATTATGTGGCATTTTGCTAGTTAGCTGAACATGTCTGGGCCGACAACTATAAAGAAAGACTTACTGACAGGTTCATTTGTACATTCATTTTTATAAATTGCATATGCTTCGGCCACTGTTAATAACATAAATCTCTTCGGAATAATTTCTCCATCTACGATCAGAGTATCTTTTTTACCAGCAGATTGAACGCTAATGTCACTTGAAACAAAAAAGTTCTGTACTTCATTTATTACTTGAGAATTTTCTATTACAGGTTTCTCAAAAATAGCTGGCTGACCATACTTTGCAAATAAAGCTTGTACAATTTTCGTTCTTTTTGCAGCTTCCTTCGGCAACGCCATTTCGGCCTTCTTTAACGCTTTTCCAAAAGACTGTTTGCTGTTATATGGCTCTAAAGTAATGTTTGTCTCCTTTCTTTCATTTGCTATACGTATGCGCATTTTTTGTTTCTTTATACGCTCCTTTTCACGTAAGCTGTTAAGCACTTTCTTATTATTACTCGCCAATTGTTTGAGCTTTGAGCGATGTTTTTTCATTCTCTCTGCCGCCTTCTCTAGGTACTTCTTCTTCTTAATGGGACTTTTTTTTATTCCTTCCATGTATTTCTTTTGGGCAATTTCTTTACCTCCACAACGACTCTCCATCTGCACAAACAAATTTTATTTTTATCACAATATGTATTATTTTTTGAAAATTTTACACTTACGATCGCGAACGGGACACACTTTAAAAATCAATAAAAAAAATATTTATGGATCAAAATGTTTTCGGTTTGCTTTTTTTAAATGATCTCGGTTATTTTGTTTTGAATTGTAAATATCAAACTATTCCGATCAACGGTCACGGAGAACTAAACACAAATGCTTATTTTCGGTCGCGAACGGGACAGAAGAATGTAGTACAAAGAATCTTTGAATTTTACCGTTATTCGGAGTTTGCTTGATCTCCACTATGGTGTTTTTAAATATTTATTGTTGGTATATTTAGTCTATAAGAAGAGTGCAATCGACATGATATGTAAGACTCAGAAATAACTCAAGGAAAAATGTCAATTAAAAACGCTAAAACCAAAAAAAGCAAAGATGCTCTTTGCAGACCACTTTTCTTAAATTACAAATGGTAATATGTTTTTAATTAGTTATATTCTTAAAATCCAATGCATTAACTAACTAAATTTTCTCAGAAAAGTCTTTTTTCTTCAACTTTAATATTTTGGTAGCGGTTGACCTTTTCCAGGAAATGCCCATATATTACTGAACACGAGAATAATAAATATGATGCCGAAATTTGGATTTTCATTTTGTGGGCGGAGTGGGCGTGGCAAAAGTGTTTTTTGAGCTAGAAGGCTGAAAATTGGAACGTATATATTACTGAACACGAGAATGATAAATATGATGCCGAAATTTGGATTTTCATTTTGTGGGCGGAGTGGGCGTGGCAATAGTGTTTTTGGGAGCTAGAAGGCTGAAAATTGGTACATGTATACTACTGACCACGAAAATGATAAATATGATGCCGAAATTTGGATTTTCGTTTTGTGGGCGGAGTGTGCGTGGCAATAGTGTTTTTGAGCTAGAAGACTGAACATTGGAACGTATATATTACTGAACACGAGAATGATAAATATGATGCCGAAATTTGGATTTTCATTTTGTGGGCGGAGTGGGCGTGTCAATAGTGTTTTTGGGAGCTAGAAGGCTGAATATTGGTACATATATTACTGACCACGAGAAACATCAATTTGATGCCAATATTTGGAATTTCGTTTTGTGGGCAAAGTTGGCAAATAAATAAAAAAATAATAATAATAAATAATAAATAGTGTTTTTTAGGTAGAATGCTGAAAATTGGAACGTGATTTTTTAAGAGCTTGATAACTTTTTTTAAAAAAAAAACGCATAAAATTTGCAAAATCTCATCGGTTCTTTATTTGAAACGTTAGATTGGTCCATGACATTTACTTTTTGAAGATAATTTCATTTAAATGTTGACCGCGGCTGCGTCTTAGGTGGTCCATCCGCTTAGTCCAATTTTGGCATTTCCACGTTTTTGAGTAACAGAGACCCAATTGGTGCGAACGGCGACGAATCGAAAATTGGTGGTCATCATTAACACTGGCCGATACAGCTGCGATATTTTCTTCAGTTCGCACTCTACGTAAGCGTGTTGGTGGTTTAATGTCCAACAATGTAAATTTGGTGCGAAATTTAGTCACAATAGCCCGAATAGCCGCTTCAGTGGGTCGATTAAACTGACCATAAAATGGAAGCGCGCAATGAACTTTCTTAACAGAGCACGCATTTTGATAATAAAATTCAATAATTTGCAAGCGTTGTTCGTTTGTAAGACGATTCATGATGAAATGTCAAAGCATACTGAGCATCTTTCTCTTTGACACCATGTCTGAAATCCTACGTGATCTGTCAAATACTAATGCATGAAAATCCTAACCTCAAAAAAATCACTCTTTATTACTGATCATTACAAAGATGAATTTGATGGCGTATTTTGGATTTTCATTTTGTGGGTGGAGTGGGCGTGGCAAAAGTGTTATTGAGAGCTAGAAGGCTGAAAATTGGAACGTATTTAACCATTTGCTTTTTTTGCCTGGCGAAGCGGGCGGGGTTCAGCTAGTTTATATATATAGATAAGTCCAAATCATCTATATATATAAAAGAGTTGCGTGATTGAGTGACTGACTGACTGATCACTCCCCAGACCAAACGGCTAGAGCTAGAATCATGAAATTTGGTGTGTACATTTCTCTTACAGCGAAGAGATCAGATTTGAAAGGAGTTTTTCGTTATTCGTACTTTTAAGGGATAAAATGGGTTAAAGAGGGATACAAATTGTACCACCGCAATGACCAAACGGCTGGGACTAGAATCTTGAAATTTGGTACAAAAATTTATCTTATAGCTTCAACGCGCCCAAGAAAATATTTTTCAAAATTCGTACTTTTTGGGGGTGAACTCGGGAAAAAAGGGATAAAAATAGTACCACCGCAATGACTGGCTGGGCCTAGAATCTTGAAATTTGGTATGGACATTTCTCTTATAGTATGAAGACATCCCAAAAAATTTCATTTCTAAAATTCGTACCTTTGGGGGGTCAAATGGGACAAAAAGGGACAAAAATTGTACTAACAACATGGCTGAAGCTAAAATCATGAAATTTGGTATGTACATTTCCCTTACAGCGAAGAAATCAGATTTGAAGGGAGTTTTTCGTAATTCGTACTTTTAAGTGGTAAAATAGGGTAAAGAGGGATAAAAACTGTACCACCGCAATGACCAAACGGCTGGGACAAGAATCTTGAAATTTTGTACAAAAATTCCTCTTATAGCTTCAACGCGCCCAAGGAAATATTTTTCAAAATTCGTACTTTTTGGTGGTGAAATCGGGTAAAAAGGGATAAAAATAGTGCCAATAAAATGGATGGAGCTGAAACCATAAAATTCGGTGTGGACATCCCTCAAAATGTTTAGAATCGCAAAATGAAGGAATTTTTCGAAATTTGTACTTTTAAAGGGAAAAGGGGACCAAAAGGTACCAACAAAACGGCTGAAGCTACAATGATGAAATTCGGTGTGTATATTTGTTTTACAGCGCAGATCACTAATAAGAAAACATTTTTCGAAATTTGTACTTTGAAGGGATTAAATGGGTTAAAATTTGTACCACCGCCAAATTGTACCAAAATACTGTGCATAGAATCTTGAAATTTGGAACGCATATTACTTTTATAACGAAAATATTCTTCATTAATTTAAACTTTTAGGTGTGAAATTGGGAAAAAAGTGATAAAAATAGTACCACCGCAATGACGAAACGGCTGTTCCTAGAATCTTGAAATTTGGTATGGACATTAGGGCGTACCTCAAAAAAAAAGTTCGCCGTACACCTTCAAATATGAAGTATTATTGAAAGGTAGTTTCAAAAAAATTTTTTTTATTTTTTTATGCCGAACGTAGGGGTCGCGCTTTTACATTTTTCTATATAACTTCTGCATTTATAAACAGATTTGAAAGTGTGATACATCGATGTTTTTGTCTCGACGAGGCCGATTTGTTTGTCTTTGAAGTCATTGAGCTCAAGCACCCCCTTCTGGTACTTGCCCATCATATCTCAGTTGCTACTACCCTAATGTACCACTCTAATATCAGAAAATTAAAGCTCACATAAAATCATGAAACTCTTCCTAAGGAAGTATGTCGATTTTCGCAGCAGAAAAAGTGTTAAACTAGTTTTTTTCTTATTTTACCGAGAGCATTGCATGTATTTATAAGTTGTTCTTTGTATCTTCGATGTTTACAGTCGGTTGTCAAAGTGTAATACATATATTGGTGTTTTTGGCCCATGCGTTGCTCATCGGTGACCGCCATAGCTGATTCATGCACAACATGAGCAAAACTACTTTGTCACATTGTTTCCCTATTGCAAATCGTTTTACCTGTGAAGTAACGGTCTATATTTTATTGTAACAATAAAAATTAGTTCAGTAATAAGGCGTTGGTGGCTCAACAAAGCATTATTAAATATTTCAATTTCCATTATACAACGGTAAAAAAACTAAAAAAATGTCTTTTACGATCAGTGCATTAAACAACACTATGTTACCGACTAAGTACGATGTTATTAATTATTTCTTGTATCTGCGGCATAACACTAATCCCAATAGAAAATTGAGTGCTTTTAAACAAGAAGCTTTCAGAAGCATTACCCTTTTATGGGAGCGGGCAGGCATTCCAATTATATCGGTATCAGGTGTTCGTAAACGGTTGGATAAACTTCTAGACGATTACTATAAATTGGTTAAAAGTCCATTGAAATGCAATGTAAATGAGTGGAATAAATTGTTCTCAATTTCGCGTTGTAAGTGTGGCATAGAAAGAAATGTTCCATGCAGTTGCACCGCCTCTGATAAAATCCCAGACGATGCGAAAGACTTTTTCATCGATCAATGGGGTCCACGGCTGATGACTTTGGATAATGTTTATCATATGATGTCGATGAAAAATTGCGGTGTTCAAACGTGCTCAATTGTTGCACCATCAAAAGAGGTATATACCGAGTTCAACAGTATTGGGTATCAACCAGGCAGCGATGAAGAGCTAGAATTTGAAGAAAATGTTGGCGATTCCTCAGAGAACATTAAAACAACATTTACGGTGGCGGACATTTCTTTGCGTAATTTTAGTTCGGCTTTGGATCGCAGCGATACTTCAGTTCGCTACGGTGCCTTGCTTGCGACCATGTTAATAAAAGATTTAAAATTGTCTATTGCCGCAAAAGCCAAAGAAGAGTTATCTGCAGAAACAGCCGAAAATATATGTCAGTTCTTTGAAGGGCTTATCATCAATAAAAATAAAATATTTCGAGAACGTGTGAAGTTCCGTAAGGAAGCAAAAGCGGCGGCCAAATGCCATCAATTATTAAAGTGTATCTCTTTCGATGGCAAGAAAGAGCCAACTTTGAAAAAAGTAACCGAGGCAAATGTGACGCGAAATATTGTTTTAAATGAAGAACACATCACCATTGTAAAAGAGCCTGACTCCAAATTCATTGGTTATGCTACGCCCACTGATAGCTCTGCTTTGGGGATCCAGAGGAGCATCGTGGATTACTTGAGTCGTGAAAACTTCAATTTGGATGACTTAGTTGCCATAAGTTGCGATGGAACTGCTACCAACACTGGGTACAAAAGTGGAGTCATTGTGAGAATGGAACGCCATTTACAGAGACCGCTGCAGTGGTTCGTGTGCCTTTTCCACTTCAACGAGTTACCATTTAATGCGCTGTTAAGATCATTGCTTGGAAAACAGAAAGGACCTGGAATCTGGCCCGGAAGTATCGGAGAAGGCATTCAAAATTGCATACACTACCCTGTAAGTTTAATATATTAATAGTGTTTCGTGTCCGTGTGTTCCGTATACTTTACTTGTGAGCATTTTATTAATTAACAATTCGCATATTTTGTTGCTTATTCCGTTTGGTCAGGTCAAACAAAATTTCGAACGCATTACAATGGGAGAAATGCCAGCGAACATAGATGGGTGGAATATTCGAGGCGACCAGCTTTACTTGTATCGTATGGTTCGAGACGTTCATATCGGAGAATGCGATGAAAAATTAGCCAGCGAGAAGCCCGGCGCTATTTGCAAAGCGCGCTGGCTAACAACAGCCTCTCGAATTCTGCGCTTTTATATGACGTGTACGCAACCCTCGATGGTATTGAGAAAACTGGCTCAGTTCGTTGTGAAAGTGTATGCACCATTCTGGTTTCTTGTAAAAAGCCAACCACTGGCAATTCACGGAAGTCGGAATGTTTTCCTTTATATATGTTGGATTCGTCAGTTGCCAAAAGATATTCAAGAGGTCATCCGTCCGTTCATTGAAAATAACGGATATTTTTTTCATCCTGAAAATATTTTGTTATCGATGATAACAGACCCAGATCAACTAGTGCGTTCAGATGCCTATGATAAGATTTTATCAGCCCGCAATGAAGCCACGGGAAGCATTCGACAAATGTTCGGTCCACCAGTTCATAATTTTATCAATTTTGATAGTGACTCATATTTCAATATGATCGATTGGAAACAATTTGAATTGACTGAGCCGCCATGCTTGCAGTTTTTTTCGCAAGAACAGTTAGAAGCATTCCAATTTTCAGAAGAAATTATCGATTTACCAGGTTAGCACAAGAAAAACTTAATTTGATTGCTTTCTTTGCTGAACTCATTTATTTTCACAGATTATCCATGCCATTCTCAAAACACCGAGCGTTTTGTTCATGTTGTGCATGAATCAGCTATGGCGGTCACCGATGAGCAACGCATGGGCCACATCTTTTCTAAACTTGAGAGCCGCCAAAAATACACCCAACTTGAATCGCGTCGAAATATGGTTGATTAAAATTTTAATTGTACCTTAATTTTTATATTTATTGTTCTAAGAATTGAAATATGATGCATAAATAGTAGAAGGGGGTTGTTGAGGTCAACGACTTTAAAAACTGAAAATCTGGTATGTGCGGGACAAAAACACCAATATATATATGTATTACACTTTGACAACCGACTGTAAACATCGAAGATACAAAGAACAACTTATAAATACATGCAATGCTCTCGGTAAAATAAGAAAAAAACTAGTTTAACACTTTTTCTGCTGGGAAAATCGACATACTTCGTTAGGAAGAGTTTCATGATTTTATGCGAGCTTTAATTTTCTGATATTAGAGTGGTACATTAGGGTAGTAGCAACTGAGATATGATGGGTAAGTACCAGAACGGGGTGCTTGAGCTCAATGACTTCAAAGACAAAAAAATCGGCCTCGTCGAGACAAAAACATCGATGTATCACACTTCAAAATCCGTTTATAAATGCAGAAGTTATATAGAAAAATGTAAAAGCGCGACCCCTACGTTCGGCATAAAAAAATAAAAATTTTTTTTTTGAAACTACCTTTCAATAATACTTCATATTCGAAGGTGTACGGCGAACTTTTTTTTTTTTACTTGTAACCTGGTACGCTCTAATGGACATTCCTCTTATAGCAAGAAGACATCCCAAAAAATTTCATTTGCAAAATTCGTACCTTTGGGGGGTCAAATGAGACAAAAAGGGACAAAAATTGTACCTACAACATGGCTGAAGCTAGAATCATGAAATTTGGTATGTACATTTCTCTTACAGCGAGTTGAAGGGAGTTTTTCGTAATTCGTACTTTTAAGGGGTAAAGTGGGTTAAAGAGGGATACAAAATGTACCACCGCAATGACCAAACGGCTGGGACTAAAATCTTGAAATTTGGTAAAAAAATTCCTCTTATAGCTTCAACACGCCAAAGAAAATATTTTTAAAAATTCGTACTTTTTGTGGGTGAAATCGGGTAAAAAGGGATAAAAATAGTGCCAATAAAATGGATGGAGCTGAAACCATAAAATTCGGTGTGTACATACCTCAAAATGTTTAGAATCGCAAAATGAAGAAATTTTTCGAAATTTGTACTTTTAAAGGGAAAAGGGGATAAAAAGGTACCAACAACACGGATGACGCTACAATAATGAAATACGGTGTGTATATTCGTTTTACAGTGCAGATCACTAATAAGAAAGCATTTTTCGCAATTTGTAATTTTAAGGGATTAAATGGGATAAAAATTGTACCACCATCCTGACCAAACGGCAGGGCCTAGAATCTTGAAATTTGGAACGGGCATTACTTTTATAGCACGAATGCGACCAAGAAAATATTTTTAAATTCGTACTTTTTGTGGGTGATATCGGGTAAAAAGGGGTAAAATGGTACCAATCAAACGGATGGAGCTGGAATAATAAAATTCGGTGTGTACATACCTCAAAACCCTTAGAAACGCAAAATGGCCGAATCTTTTTAAATTCGTACTTTTAGTAGGAAAACGGAAAAGGGGATAAAAAAGGTACCAACAACACGGATGACGCTACAATAATGAAATTCGATATTATATTCGTTTTACAGCCCAAATCACTGATAAGAAGACATTTTTCGAAATTTGTAATTTTAAGGGATTGAATGGGATAAAAATTGTACCACAGCCCAGACCAAACAACTGGGCCTAGAATCATGAAATTCGGAACGGGCATTTCTTTTACAGCAGAAAAAGAAAATAACAAAATATTTTTCAAAATTCGTACTTTTTGTGAGAGAAATTGGGTAGACAGGGATACAAAATGGTACCAATCAAACAGACGAAGCTGGAATCATGAAATTCGGCGCGTACATTCCTGAAAATGCTTACAAACGCAAATTGAAGGAATTTTTCGAAATTCGTACTTTTAAAGGGTAAACGAGAAAAGCGGGATAAAAAAGGTGGCAAGATCATGGATAACGCTACAATAATTAAATTCGGTACGCATATTCGTCTTACAGTGTAGATGAGTAACAGCAATGAATTTTCCGATATTTGTACTTTTAAGGGATTAAATGGGTTAAAAATTGTAACACCGCCAAATTGTACCAAAATACTGTGCCTAGAATCTTGAAATTTGGAACGCATATTACTCTTAACGCGAATACGACCACGAAAATATTCTACATTAATTTAAACTTTAAGGTGCGAAATTGGGTAAAACGGATAACAGCGGTACCAATCATGAAAGCGGATCAAAAGTGGTGCAAATGATACCAACCAAACTTGGGATAAAGATAGTACCAACCAAAGTTTTCAGCTAGAATATGAGAAGAAATTCGGTGTGTACGGATGCAAACTACTGTCTTACCATACCATTTTTCCGCTTACGAAGTAGCGGGTATTTGCTAGTATGTCATATAATCGAAGACAGGGACTAATAAATGTAATACAGGGTGGCTGACGAATATTGCTATTGTGTATGGAATTTATTTTTCTTTTGTTCATGTGAAAGCAAATTCACTTTTATTAAATATAGCTTAATTAGTTTTTCTCATGCTCGTTGATGCATGAGCGGCATCTTACCAACAAATTGTTCATTACTGCTTTGAGAGTTGAGACAGGAATATCCGCAATTGTTTCTCGAATGGATTGCTTTAGTTTATCCAATTTTGCTTAGTAGACTTCCTGTTTTCAATAACCCCACAAGAAAAAGTCAGGTGCAGTAAGGTCAGGCGGTCGCCTGGGGGCCAACGGAATGTGGAGTTTCTCGATATCACCTTATTGGGAAATTTTCGTCGCAATTCTGTCATAACAGGCCGGGCTATGTGAGGAGTTGCACCAATCGGCAATTCTGCTGCGTTCAGTTTGTTGGCCATTTGAATTTTATATGAGAATAAGTCCAAATCATTATGCATAATTGACTGAAATGACTGACTGTTTATACCCATTTGAGCAGATAAGCTTATTGTCGAAACTCTTGGATTATTTCGTATGGCAGCAGCGATTGTTTCCTCCGTCCGAACTGAAGGGTTTCGGTGGTAAGGTATTCTTTTGACTGTTCCATGCTCGGCAAAATTTTTAACAAGTCTCATTATGGTCCATCTGCTGGGAGGATTGCCGCCAAACGTGCGCCTATTTTCTCTTTGAACCGAAACTACGGCCTCCAGTGCGTGATAGCGGCGGACTATCCAAATTCTTGTTTCAGTGTCCCAGTTATCAATTTTTGTTAAATATAAAAATCAATATGCAAAATAAAAACAAATGGGTGTATTAGTGTTTACCAATTCAAATGTCCTAAATAATTTTGACGAACAAAAAGAGAAAGATATTAGCTTTCCTTTCCCTGATTGACTGGCGAGCAGTGAATATTTTTATTGACTATTTGTACTAAATTAGATTAAACTTAATTGGTAATTTGTACTGCCGTTTCCATTGAATATGCTTGCATGGGAAATATGCAAGTTCTATATACCTTTGTTCGCAACAACCACAACAGTTAATACATAAAAATTTACAGCTATCATATAACAATGTGCAATGACCGTCTGTTAATTTGATCATTTGGCATATTATGTATTGTACAGTCGCAGACAAAAGTACCATACTTTATACAATAAATATAACTAATAACTAAAATTATCCCCAGCATTGACTGAAGGTCAACAACGTGTAAATGTATACTGTTGATCGTCCTCTGCTGTTGATGTCCTGGGCCTTTCGGTGCAAATCGTTTCGATTTCAGGCACTTGAGGGTTACGTGAATAATTAATAGAACTGGGGGCAAATCGGGATTCGATATCGAGAAGTTACAACCGAAATCAATAATTTCTATGAAAGAAGTGGAAATTTCCAACAAAACCAAGTAGGATGTCGAGATTAAGTCTATTGGATATAATCTAATTAGGTTTTGTATACTTTTTGTTCAAATTTATACCCTTTTTACAATAAATAAAAACACTTTTCGATCGTAACATTGTACGCTACACTTCGATCAAATGGACGTGGTAACCGCGTTCCTGCAGAGCGAGCTTGACGATGAAATTCGTATGCAGTTTCCGGAGGGTTTTGAGGTCGAAAATGGAAAGGTATGCAAGTTGAAGAAATCTCTGTACGGCTTCAAACAATCAAGTCGCGTGTGGAACAGAAAACTTTACAAGACTTTGAAAGCCATTGGTCTTGAGCAATCGCAGACCGATCCATGCTATTTACGTTGATGACATCTTGATTTTTACAAATGATCAAGACTGTAAGAGAAGAATCAAAGAAGACTTGTCGCGATGAGATTCAAGATGAAGGACATCGGGGAAGCGAATTATATACTCGGTATACAAGTTGCAAGGGACAGAAAACAACGTAAATTGTGGATAGGTCAAGTAAGATATATTCAAGATGTACTGAAGATTGCGGATTGCAATGCAGTATCTACGCCGCTCGACATAAACACAAAATTGTCGGAAGAACAATAAACCTTTTGCAAAACACAACCTATCACGCACGCTCAAAACACATCGACATCCGACACCACTTCGTATGAAATCTTACAAATGAAGAGAAATTGAAGATAGAGTATCTCAAAACGGAAGACATGGTAGCAGACATCATGACCAAAGGACTACCAGCTACAAAACATCTTCACTGCTGCAAGTGAATGGGATTGGTACTACCTAAATCTAGTGGGGGTGGTGGAAATTAGATTTAAGTTTTTATACTTTGAATATTTCATTTATGTTTCTGTCAATGTTTCTTTGATAAAAAAATGTATTGTTTGTGAAACATATTGTTTGCTTTTCAAATAAATTACATCAGTACTTTTCGGGGAAAATGGGGTAAAAAGTACAAATGATACAGTAAATAGTTGTAGTTTTTACAAGTACTAACACTCTTTTCAATGACAATAATTGGAAAGTAAACATTTTGAAAATATGTTCTATTGCCAACGATAATTCTAGACAGGTCTTTAATTTTTATTAATTTAAAAAATATATTCATTTCTAGATTTAAATTTACATAAAATTGCACTCGAATATCGAGAGCTGGGTTCTGATAGTTACCGTTGAATGTGCAGATTAAAGAAATTTCAACGTGCTAACTGCCGAAGAACTGTGCCGGTGGTCAGGGTTGCGCAGTAATGTATATTGATCGCTCGGAATGAATATGCGATGGCTCACATAAAGTCTTTGGAGAAACATATTTTTAAATAATGATTATAATTGACTTCACACAAATGATTTTCACGATTGAAATTAAAACCAGTAAGGAAAGGCTAAAGTCGGGCGGAGACGACTATATGATACACTCCACTTTCTATCAGAATACAATTCAATTCGGAAAAAAGTGAAAACGGGAAGAATTTTTGTATGTTTCCTAATCATAGGCTAAAAAAATCAAGTCGGGAGCGAAATTTGTATAGGAGCTATATATAAATCTGAACCGATCTGACTCATTTTCATCCTGGGTGTTTCTCATGCAAATATAAGATATTTTGCCAAATTTGAAGAAAATCTGTTAAAATATGTGGTTTCTGGAGCGGAAAACTCAAATCGGGAGTGAAATTCGTATGTGGGCTATATCTAAATCTGAACCGATCTGGCTCATTTGGTGTGTTTCATGGGTGTTTCTAGTTTAAATAGAAGATGTTTTGCCAATTTTGAAGAAGATCTGTTAAAATATGTGGTTTCTACAGCAGAAAAAGTCAAATCGGGAGTGAAATTCGTATGGGGGCTATATCTAAATCTGAACCGATCTGGCTAATTTTCACCGTGGGTGTTTCTAGTTGAAATATAAGATGTTTTGCCAATTTTGAAGCACATCTGTTAAAACATGTGGTTTATACAGCAGAAAAAGTCAAATCGGGAGTGAAATTCGTATGGGGGCTATATCTATATCTGAACCGATCTGGCTAATTTTCACCGTGGGTGTTTCTAGTTGAAATGTAAGATGTTTTACCAAGTTTGAGGAAAATCTGTTGTAATATGTGGTATCTAGCGGGAAAAGAGTCAAATCGGGAGTGAAATTCGTATGGGGACTATATCTAAATCTGAACCGATCTGGCTAATTTTCACCGTGGGTGTTTCTAGTTGAAATATAAGATGTTTTGCCAATTTTGAAGCACATCTGTTATAATATGTGGTTTCTACAGCAGAAAAAGTCAAATCGGGAGTGAAATTCGTATGGGGGCTATATCTAAATCTGAACCGATCTGACCAATTTTCACCACAGGTATTTCTAGTTGAAATGTAAGATGTGTTACTAAGTTTGAGGAAAATCTGTTGTAATATGTGGTATCTAACGTGAAAAGAGTCAAATCGGGAGTGAAATTCGTATGGGGGCTATATCCAAATCTGAACCGATTTTCTTCAAATTAAATAGCGTTCGTCCTTATCCCGAAAAACTTTGTTGTGCAAAGTTTCATTTGGTTCTGGCTACAATTGCGACCTGTACTTTGATTACAAGAATAGATGGACAGACGGACGGACGGACGGACGGACATCGTTAAATCGATTCAAAAAGTGATTCTAAGTCGATCGGTATAATTAACAATGGGTCTATCTCGCTTCCTTTTGGGTGTTACAAACAAATGCACAAAGACATAATACTCTCGTGGAGTGTATAAAAATCGATATATCCAATATTATGTTAGATTATTTTGCATAGCGATGTTTAATGCAAAGATGGATTTGACTATTACTGAATTGGTGTATTTTACCAAGAAACACATATACATACTCACATATGCAACTCAATGAGATGCTTGTAAGATGGCATGTGTACTTTATTACTTGGTGCCATTTTTTAAGCGCATATTACGCAAGTGAGTTGTGCTTCTCGTTCGTTTGTGAGAATCATTCCCTTAAAGAGGCCGGATTTGATGTTGAAAAGTCGCTCCGAAGCCACTTGACAAAACCTTTGACAGAGTGGAAATCATAATAGTGGTAGTCTGCCGCCAATTAATAAATGTCACCATGCCACTTGTAAATAAATTTGCATTCTTTTAAATATAGATGCAAAATGTTATTGAGCCAGGACAATAACCAAATCAAATATTGATTACAGACCAAAAAATTCAAACGAAAAAACTAAAACAAATGAGCGTTGGCACGGCAGAAGTATTGCTGGGTAACTATATCTGCATATACACATACTTACATATGCAACTCAATAAGATGCTTGTAAGATGGCATGTGCACTTTATTACTTGGTGCAATTTTTTAAACGCATATTCGGCAAGTGAGTTGTGCTTCTCGTTCATTTGTGAGAATCATTTCCTTAAGGAGGCCGGGTTTGGTGTTGAAAAGTCGCTGCGAAGCAACTTGACAATTTATTAAAACAACACAAATGTGGATCTTACGTATGGAGTACACAAAACTACTACTCATTTGACAGCCATAACAGAAACGATACCGCCATCTATTGGATTTATCTATATGTATTTTATAGCATTGCCATAAATTCATCAGTTGAGAGCGACCATATGAACGATCTGCAACATGCCGACCTCCTTGCACTGGTGCGAAATGATGATATGATGATGACGCTTTCATTGTAGTGGTTTATGTGATGTTTTGGTTGGGGACAGATTTGTTGTTGTTTCAACGTTCAATGTAGATTTTGTTGTTGTAGATGCTGCCGTGACTGCGTGTTTCTATGACGACTTGGGCTATTTAGTATGGGGAATCTGAATGTTGACTCGTAGAGTCGTATTGTGCCAAGCAACGAATATTGCTCTCTTCAGCCGCCACTGGCTCGTAAAGCCTTGTTTCACGTAGTGATAAACGATGATGTAGCGACGGTGAATTTAGTTGGCTCGGGGAACCATGTCACATAGTGACAAATGTTTTTTTATATGTATTTTATAGCATTGCCATAAATTCATCACTTGAGATCGACCATATGATCGATCTGCAACACTTTTAAATATAGATGCAAAATGGTCCTGAGTCAGGACAATATCCCAGTTAAATTCAAATTTTAAAAAATATTCTAGCACCATTTTAACCCCCGTTTTCACGTAGTTCCGTTAGCCTACCCAAAAGATATATATGCCAGATTGTGTGGAATTTGACATATATAACTATTGCTTAAATCAAAATTAGCGACTTTGAAATGAAGATCTAAACTGGGAGTACCTACCACTTTTTAATTCCTTATGTCTTCGATAATGTTTGAAATTCGAATATGTAAATTACACTGTGCCCAAATACTCTGGGAAGTCATATTATTTTTCCGGTATTTACTGACGAGTATAGCAAGAATCTGTATTTTAAATTTGCCAGACACTCCGAAAATATAGAGTTACGTGTAAAATCCGGTTTTTTGTATCTTTGCCTGTAGCTTAGCACAGCTTATTTAAGAAAACTTAAGAATATGTGTTCTTTCGTCCAGCAAACACATTTTTTGCCATTTCTGCACAATATTTTGGTGATAATCTTTTATATTTATTCAAGTAACACATGAGACATTTTAAGTATTTTTATTGAACCTCAATTCATAATATAATAAGAGATGTAAACCGGAATGCCGTGATTTGGCACCTGCTATCAATACTAGTGCTACGTAAGCAATGATCAAGCTGCGATTATGGTAATTTGTTTGGGAGGTTGTGGCAGATTCTTGATGAGTATTGAACTTAGCTGCCTTTGAATTGCTGAAAGTTCCTCTATGTAGTTGCCATTTTTTTTTGGAAGATTTGGTGGATCTGAGACAGTGTTGCTCAATTGTTCAAGTGTTTCTGGCATTGATATGCCACTGCAACCGGTATATGAGTTGCCTTTATTTGATGACCAGACGTTGTTGCTCATGATTGTCAGCAGCTCAGTTTTTATTACGCATTCCGGTTGTAAGTACATACATCTCAGTGCCATTGGACTTTGATGTACTGACAGATATGCCGTGATTGTTAAATAGGCTTATTTCGCATGCATTGATTGATGATATAAATTTGTTGTGGATTGGAACATATATGTTTTGTCCTCTAACATTATGAAGTGTGGAAGAAAGTCGGTGCTGGTTGGGAAGTTTCGACCTCGCTGAGTTGTAACCGCTAGTAGTTGTTGGGACAATTTGTGGACATCATTGTTTGGTTCACCATTGTTGGCATTGGAATCAACCGATAAACATTGAAATCGTCGGGAGTACTTGATGTGATTCCACTTTTTTACTTCTTGTCATTACTGACAAAAAGTCTGCATGATTACCAGGAATTCTCATAGTTGGGGGTAATTGTGTAAGCGTTTTGGTGATTTCATTGTTGAGCTGCTTTGGCGAGAGTAAGAATGGGCTGATTTGATCATGATGATTCTCTGTTGCATGAAGGCGGTTCATGATTACTGTAAGTTGGTGTTCATAACTTGATAATCTTTTCATTGTGATAATCAGACTACTTTTAAAGATGTTGATAGATGATTTGATGTTGAAAAGTCACTGCGATGCCACTTGACAAAACCTTTGACAGGGTGGAAATCATGAAAGTGGTACTCTGCAGCCAAGTAATAAATGTCAGCATGCCATTTGTAAATAAATTTTCATTCTTTTAAATATAGATGCAAAATGGCCTTGAGCCAAGAAAAATAATATCACTTCCCATAGTTTTTACTTCATTCTTTTTGCTATGTTCCAATATTCAAGTAAAATATATGGCAGCACAGGATTTTTTAAATACGATTATTCTTTCTCGTCAAACGCTGTTCAAGAACTTCTTAACCACTCGTAACTGGCAGAAAAAAAACGATATTGTACAGAGTCATTTAGATCCAGTTTCCATTGCAAATCACACTCGTGTCCAGGATGTACCCATTATCTATATATATAAAAGAGAGTGGAGAGTAGTTACTACGCTTATAACTCAAGAACGCCTGTACCGATTTGAATGATTCGCACCAATTCGGATTGGTCTGCGGCCAAACAAGAAGAATACCCAAGAAAATTCCCGAGATATACGCGATTTGTATTTACGATACCATCTTAATGATAGATGACGTTTATTATGTTCCTGGAGAATCGCCTGGACTGTGCTGTCTCAGTGGCAAGGTTAAATTACTATCATTGCCTTTAGCACCAGAGCCATTGCATTCTTTTCTTCATGGTGAAAGACCAGAATCACTTCATTTTCTATCTAACCCACAGAAATATATCGGCTGCTTTTAAATGACTTATATTTGGAGCAGATATTATTGACGAACGCGGATTCGGTTATTCAAAACTGCGTTGAATCGCATGCCAAGTGATGACTATAAACTCTTGATCAGAGCGGATGAACGACCTGCTGGGACACACGAACACCAATGCAACGCTTCTACAATAGTTAAAGTTGCAGTTGTGATTGTTGCCGAAAATCGGTAATCACGGTGATAATTTCTGTAGAACAATCACACTCAAAGTGAAAGGAAATGGTTTCTTAGTCGATAACTTTTGGGTTGTTCCGTATTCGCCGCTTCTTTGCCAAACATTAAAAGCGCATTTTAACGTGGAATGTTGAAATTCAGTGAATCCATCAAGTACATCTGCAAATATGTCACGAAAAACAGTTACTTGGCGCCTTTTGGTCTTCAAGCTCCTGACCGCTATGATGAAATCATCAGTTGGTCGATACGTAAGCTGCAATGAGGCGATATACCCATTTTCCATTCACTAACGATATCCGACTGTTACCCATTAGGCAGTGCATCTTGAGAACGGTCAACGAGCATATTTCACTGCAGCAAATGCTTCTCAACGTGCTCAAAACCCACCAGCGGCAACATCACCAGTTTCTTCTCGATTTGTCAAAGTGATCCGTTGACACGGACGTTATTTTACTCAGAAATGTCGTACTATTACACAAGCAAGGAGATGTAGTTCCTGGTCATCCGGATATGCGTTCTACTGAAGCTCTTGGTCGTATTTATTATATATATTTTATATTTAGCGGCAAAGGACAAAGATGTGGATCACTTAACCTGCACAATTCAAAATCAAATCGTTGGTTCGCTGCATTACTTCAAATCCATCGACTGTGTAACAAAAAAGACGAAGTAATCAGTTATCCAATTGAGTTTTTGAATTCATTGGATGTGCCTAGCTTACCACCGAAGGTTGGTTCAGTTGTCACCATGAATAACACTCTCTTTATTATGTACATACTTTTAATCATTTAATAGTTCATATATTATTCACATTTTAATTTTTTTCAAATAAATATGAATTATCTGAACCGTTCTCCTTTAAATATTATCATGTACTTGTATTTTAAACATACCGTAACAATAAAACATTAACGGTCGTATGCAAAAAACTTAAAACAATTAATAAGTAAAAATAGGAACATTCTCTGAAAACAGTATAAAAAACGTCGATTAGCGCTAAGAGTCTGTTAAAAGCCTTTAACAAAGTTAAAAAAATATTGTAGACACGGCCCAACTTTAAAGCCTTACAATAAAATGAAATTTTGCCATTTCTCTTCTAATTTGTGAGAAATATCAAAATTTTAACTTGCCAGCGTACGAGAACTGCCACTGTGGTGTAGTAGGTGGAACGTCCGCTTTGCATTCCTAAAGTTGTGAGGAACTTCGAGAAACGAAAACATACTTTTTTAATATTGTTTCAATGTGAAGTTATTGTTTCTCAAACTAAAAAAAAACATTTATTTTCACTTCCCGAAGCTAGCGTGTTTCGAACTCATTGAATTATTATTTTTGTCGAAAATATAGACTAACCTTAGTTTATACAAATAGAAAATTACAGAAAATCGTACAATAGCCAATAGACTTTTAATGTACGTTTTTGCATATGAAGTCTTTAAAGGCAAAACAACGTTTGCCGGGTCAGCTAGTATGTCACATAATCGAAAACAGGGACTAATAAATGTACTACAGGGTGGCTGCTGAAAATTGATATTGTGTATGGAATTCATTTTTCTTTCTTTTGTTCATGTTAAAGCTCATTCAATTTTATTAAATATAGCTTAATTAGTTTTTCTCATGCTCGTTGATGCATGAGCGGCACCTTACCAAAAAATTGTTCATTACTGCTTTGAGAGTTGAGACAGGAATATCCGCAATTGTTTCTCGAATGGATTGCTTTAGTTTATCCAATTTTGCTTAGTAGACTTCCTGTTTTCAATAACCCCACAAGAAAAAGTCAGGTGCAGTAAGGTCAGGCGGTCGTCTGGGGGCCAACGGAATGTGCAGTTTCTCGATATCACCTTATTGGGAAATTTTCGTCGCAATTCTGTCATAACAGGCCGGGCTATGTGAGGAGTTGCACCAATCGGCAATTCTGCTGCGTTCAGTTTGTTGGCCATTTGAATTTTATATGAGAATAAGTCCAAATCATTATGCATAACTGACTGAAATGACTGACTGTTTATACCCATTTGAGCAACTAAGCATATTGACGAAACTCTCGGATTATTTTGTATGGCAACAGCGATTTTTTCCTCTATCCGAACTGAAGGGTTTCGGTGGTAAGGTCTTCTTTTGACTGTCCCTTGCTCGGCAAAATGTTTAACAAGTCTCATTATGGTCCATCTGCTGGGATGATTGCCGCCAAACGTGCGCCTATTCTCTCTTTGAACCGAAACTACGGCCTCTAGTGCGTGATAGCGGCGGACAATCGAAATTTTTGTTTCGGTGTCCCAGTTATTAATTTTTGTTAAATCTAAAAATCAATCTGCAAAATTAAAAAATAACCAGTTTCATTAACCGTTCTCCTTTAAATATTATCATGTACTTGTATTTTAAACATACCGTAACAATAAAACATTAACGGTCGTATGCAAAAAACTTAAAACAATTAATAAGTAAAAATAGGAACATTCTCTGAAAACAGTATAAAAAACGTCGATTAGCGCTAAGAGTCTGTTAAAAGCCTTTAACAAAGTTAAAAAAATATTGTAGACACGGCCCAACTTTAAAGCCTTACAATAAAATGAAATTTTGCCATTTCTCTTCTAATTTGTGAGAAATATCAAAATTTTAACTTGCCAGCGTACGAGAACTGCCACTGTGGTGTAGTAGGTGGAACGTCCGCTTTGCATTCCTAAAGTTGTGAGGAACTTCGAGAAACGAAAACATACTTTTTTAATATTGTTTCAAGGTGAAGTTATTGTTTCTCAAACTAAAAAAAAACATTTATTTTCACTTCCCGAAGCTAGCGTGTTTCGAACTCATTGAATTATTATTTTTGTCGAAAATATAGACTAACCTTAGTTTATACAAATAGAAAATTACAGAAAATCGTACAATAGCCAATAGACTTTTAATGTACGTTTTTGCATATGAAGTCTTTAAAGGCAAAACAACGTTTGCCGGGTCAGCTAGTATGTCACATAATCGAAAACAGGGACTAATAAATGTACTAGGGTGGCTGCTGAAAATTGATATTGTGTATGGAATTCATTTTTCTTTCTTTTGTTCATGTTAAAGCTCATTCAATTTTATTAAATATAGCTTAATTAGTTTTTCTCATGCTCGTTGATGCATGAGCGGCACCTTACCAAAAAATTGTTCATTACTGCTTTGAGAGTTGAGACAGGAATATCCGCAATTGTTTCTCGAATGGATTGCTTTAGTTTATCCAATTTTGCTTAGTAGACTTCCTGTTTTCAATAACCCCACAAGAAAAAGTCAGGTGCAGTAAGGTCAGGCGGTCGTCTGGGGGCCAACGGAATGTGCAGTTTCTCGATATCACCTTATTGGGAAATTTTCGTCGCAATTCTGTCATAACAGGCCGGGCTATGTGAGGAGTTGCACCAATCGGCAATTCTGCTGCGTTCAGTTTGTTGGCCATTTGAATTTTATATGAGAATAAGTCCAAATCATTATGCATAACTGACTGAAATGACTGACTGTTTATACCCATTTGAGCAACTAAGCATATTGACGAAACTCTCGGATTATTTTGTATGGCAACAGCGATTTTTTCCTCTATCCGAACTGAAGGGTTTCGGTGGTAAGGTCTTCTTTTGACTGTCCCTTGCTCGGCAAAATGTTTAACAAGTCTCATTATGGTCCATCTGCTGGGATGATTGCCGCCAAACGTGCGCCTATTCTCTCTTTGAACCGAAACTACGGCCTCTAGTGCGTGATAGCGGCGGACAATCGAAATTTTTGTTTCGGTGTCCCAGTTATTAATTTTTGTTAAATCTAAAAATCAATCTGCAAAATTAAAAAATAACCAGTTTCATTAAATAGAAAAAAGTTATTAAAGTTTTTTGGTAGCGGCTTTCATCAGCCACCCTGTATATAAAATTAAAAAAAATATATATAAGTATCTTAGATAATATAAGTTTTAAAGCAGCGAGTTTAAATATAACATTACGGTTTACTCTTAAATTCCTTATATAATAAGGCTGATTTTCTTTAAGCCGCATAATAAGCTGCGATAACAAAAAAATATGGCATTTATTTTCTATTACAGCGTATGATTATTATTTATTATTTTTGTTTTCATTGCTTCTGTATGAAATTTAATGTTCTGGCAATTATTTGCTCGAGAAAAATTAATTATTTATGAATATAATAATTTAAATTTGGCGTTTGGACTTTAATTTTTGCTGTTTATTGTTCGTTTACATTTGGTTGGTCTACACTAATCTACACAATTATTTTCCGTGTCGAGATATATATGATATGAACTAAAGAAATTTTATTTTTATCAACAAAATTATGTTACGAATTAGTATGTATTTGTATACCCTTCACCTTAGGATGGGTGTATATTCATTGTAAAGTTAGATTACCTAAATTATTAGTGTTTACCAATTCAAATGTTACATCTATCTGAAGTCGCACTTATTTATTTGTCATACCTTTCAGCACCTGTAACTGAAAGGTTCTAAATACTTTGACAAGCAAAAAGAGAGCAGTGAATATTTTTATTGACTATTTATACTAAATTAGATTAAACTTAATTGATAATTTGTACTGCCGTTTCCATGCAGATCAGAAATTCTGCAATTCAGCAATATGGGACCGTTGATCATGAACTTGAATATTTTCCATAGCAATGTTTTGCAAATAAACAAAAATGCTTACTTGGTTGAATATGCTTGCATGGGAAATATGCAAGTTCTATTTACCTTTGTTCGCAACAACAGTTAATACATAAAAATTGAATGCTATCATATATCAATGTCCAATGACCGTCTGTTAATTTGATCACTTGGTATATTATGTGTTTTACAGTCGCCGACAAAAGTATGGTAACAATACATATAACTAATAACTAAACATTCTCCCCCGCGTTGACTGAAGGTCAACAACGTGTAAATGTAGTGTTAAACTGTTGATCGTCCTCTGCTGTTGATGATGTGGACCAAATAGGATGTCGAGATTGAGACTTATGGATATAATCTAATTAGATTTTGTTTAATTTTTGTTCAAATTTATTCCCTTTTTACAATAAAAAACACTTTTCGATCGTAACATTCTCGTTTTCGAATGCCGTGATTTGGCCCCTGCTATCAAGACTAGTGCTACATAAGCAATGATCAAGCTGTGATGATGCTGATTTGTTTGGGAGGTTGTGGCAGATTCTTGATGTGTATTGAACATAGCTGCCTTTGAATTGCTGAAAGTTCCTCTATGTAGTTGCTATTTGTTTTTGGAAGATTTGGTGTATCTGAGACGGTGTTTCTGACATTGATATGCCACTGAAACCGTTATATGAGTTGCCTTTAGTTGATGAGCAGACGTTGTTGCTCATGATTGTCAGCAGCTCAGTTTTTATTACGCATTCTGGTTGTAAGTACAGAAATCTCAGTGTCCTTGGACTTTGATGTACTGACTGATATGCCGTGATTGTTAAATAGGCTTATTTCGCATGTATTGATTGATGATATAAATTGGTTGTGGATTGGAACATATATATGTTTTGTCCTCTAATATAATGCACTTTGGAAGAAATTCGGTGTTTCGATCTCGGTGAATTGTAACCGCTAGTAGTTGTTTGGACAATTTGTGGACATCCTTGTTTGGTTCACCATTGTTGTCATAGGAATCAACCGATAAACTTTGAAATCGTCGGGAGTACTGAAGGGAATTGTTATTGTAAAATGGCATGTCTTGATGTGATTCCACTTTTGTCAGTAAAGACAAGAAGTCTCCATGATAACCAGGAATTCACATAGTTTGGGGTAATTGTGCCAGCGTTTTGGTGATTTCATTGTTGAGCTGCTTTGGCGAGAGTAAAGCTACATTTACACGATTGAAGGCATTTTGAAGTCTTATCAAAATATTGAAAATTTATTTTGATGTGCTATTTACACGTTTCAAAATTTTGATCAAAATATTTTTTCAATATGTTTCAAAATATTTTGATGAAAATTTGATCAAAATTTTTTGAAGCTAATTTACACTATTGATAGTTGTTATATTGACAACATTGACTTTGATCAGCTGTTTTGCTTTTTTGTGAAATAATTTAATAGTTATCAGTATATAAAAATCAACAGACGCATATGAATATTTTATAAATTTATTTATAAGATATTCTTTAAATAAATAAATAAATAAATTTATTAGTAATAAGTATGGATGACGACACAATTATCATAGCATCTACATTTTTAATATTGGAAGAAGAAGTAGCTGATGATAACACTAGTCAACAGTCAAAATGTACTCGGGATGCGATAATTTTTTCTGTGTAGATAACCTTGACATGAGCTCGAAAAACGCAAGAAAAAATTTTTTTTTCGTTTGGTTTTTGTTTTATTTTTTTTTTTTTTAATTTAAAAATTTTTTTTTTGGTTAATTTGTTTCGTCCGGCATAACTCGGGAACCACTAGCCCGATTTAATTGAATTAAATTTTAAAAAATTTAAAATTACAATTCCCTTAATCTGTTCATATATTGTTTTCCTATACAAGCAACAGTTTCCAAGTTAAAAATGAATATATAAAGGAAAAAACTTATTTTTTGCCTAAAGATTTAATTTTTTTTTTAAATCCATAAAAAATCCAAAATGAAAAAAAAATGTCAAATCTTATTACTTTTACGTAAAGTCACATAACCTATGAGCAAAATGAGACAAAGATCATGAAAATCGATGCACGCGTTTCGCTTTTATTCGCAATTGAGTAAAGGTATGAATTTCAAAAATTTGCTCGACATATGCACAACTTTGTCTATGGTAAGGTTTTTTCTTTTTTTTTTGATTCTCAGAATTAACAAAACGGAATAAACAAAGGGTTATTTAATTTTTATGATTGCGTAAGCAAAGTAATAAACGCTAATAAATGTGCGTGAACAATTAAAAGGAAAAAAGGAAAGGGGACTTTTTTAATTATTTGGGTTTTCCGTTGGCTACCTGTATGATTTTTTTACAGAAATGCAACCCACATTTAAGGGTGGTCATTATTCGGAAAATTTAAGACTCACACATGGTGAAACAGGTATGTAGCCACCGTAAAAAAATATACACCCATTTATAAGTACCTATCAGTAAAATACTAAACAATACACAGTATAAATAGGTCTTCATTGATCGATTTTACTCATTCAAGAAGTGTCGACGAACGCGATAGTAAAAATGAGCAAACGTTCGCGAGGATTTGAATGCAATACCAATCCAAGTAATTTTTGTTACATGTGCGGAGAATACGTTTCTGAAAAAAACAAGCGTT
Source organism: Polietes domitor (assembly GCA_947397865.1). Classification (NCBI taxonomy): domain Eukaryota; kingdom Metazoa; phylum Arthropoda; class Insecta; order Diptera; family Muscidae; genus Polietes; species Polietes domitor. The sequence continues at coordinate 105,716,559 of OX377618.1, forward strand.
GTTTTTCACCTAAATTGAGAGATTCATTTGAAGAGAGCTTCAATTTAAAGGTCTCAAACATAGATGAGCGGTGGACACCAAGTGCTCTATGTCCAAGGTGCTACGTACAGCTAGCTGACTCAAGGTAAGTGTAGATTACGAAATTCAAGAACATATATAACTTATTATTGAAATTCTTTCAGACGACAGCCGAGAATCATCATGCCAATGCTTTGGAGAGCTCCGCTTTGCCATGTAACAGATTGCTACTTCTGTCTTAGCAAAAAACAGGCGTGGGAAAAAATATACGATGGACTTACGCTGCTGTTTCAACAGTGAATTTTCCAGTGCCATTTTCCGAAGAACCAGTGGACCCGCAACCGTCCGTTTCAAGATGGGCATCTAATAATGAGGCGATACATCCAACATCAGATCCGGAGACAGTAGAAACCACATCAGAATGCGAGTCAACATATACATTGCATGGAGGTCAACGCTTATGTGTAATAAATGTTTTTTCATCAAACTATTTCGAATTTTGGTATGTTAATTTTTGTCGTTTTATATTTCAAGACAAATAGTATTTTTCACACATATACGTTTATTGGTGGCAACCCATATGTTTTGGCGATTTTCTAGCAGATACAACAATGTTAATTTGAAATGCCAAACTAGTTAGTTTGTTGTCGTTCTTCTTCTTGTTTTTGTTGTTGTACACTGCTCAGTTTTTTAGAACAGCAAAAACCCGACCTGTCAAGTCACGCTTAAAAAAGTACAGCTTCCTTTTTAACATACCATTCGAAGAGTAAAGACGTATACGCCTTACAGAAAAGTGAAATTCTCCTTATAGAATTAAACATTTTTTCAATCATTTTTATAAAAGTGTTCGGAAATATATATATCTTGTGCTCGGTGGATTTTCCAGGTAAACTCCGGTGTAATTTAGTGTAATCTTTATGAGAATATAATTCTAGAAAAAAATCAACATTTAATTTTGTTATACCACAGGGCGAAATCATAGTTTAAAAAAAAAAACTTCAAAGTGATCGACACCAAATACTGAATAGGCCTAGATTTATTGGCAACTAATCCACCATTCAGTATTCGACTTTGTGCCACGTGATCTCTCGGGAAGTTTTATTGCCATCAATATCCTACTCCACGCAAACCACCATCCCCGGTGCCCCAGCGCACTTGGGTACATCGACTTCGTTTTAAGTCATAGACGAACACGCAGCAAATTTCCTTAAAAGCAGCACGTGAGGGTATCGGGGAAAGAATATAAGTCACGGAGCAAGAATATAAGTCACGGAGCAAGAATATAAGTCACGGAGCAAGAATACAAGTTACGGGGCAAGTTTTCGAGGCAAGGTTACTTATTACGCTGGACGAAGCGATTTTAATATTATCTCATCAAGAAAGACTTATTATGTACATACATACATAATACGACAACTCCAGCGCATACATTGAACTTCATAGTGGTCTTCCATTCCACCAAGAATGGATGACAATTTTCTAACAACCACAATAATTTCGGGAAAAAATATTTAAGTATCCTTTATATTATATAAATGTATACATATCCAATTTTTACATTAAGTTTTCTTTTATTCAAGGAAAGTGTATTTCTTTTATAGAATACTTTTTAACAAACACAAGTCATACATCAAGCTTACCCCTAATACCTTAGGTTTAACCAAAAAATCAAAAGAAACAACAAACACACTGCGTTGATCGATTGCTTCAAGAATCAGTGCAATTGCAATTCTAATGATCATTATCTTTATCCATCTACACATTATACAACAATTGAAACACAATTAGTATGACAAACATATTCCAACAATAACTTCATTACTACGAACGTTTACATCATCATCATCACAGCCACATACGTCGGACTTCTTGGAGGCCTTCAACGAACTTCGGATTATCTGGTGTGTACAAATAACAACAACATCATATTGTGTTCATGCATTTTTTACCATATGGTAATTGAATTGAGTGTGAGAGGTAAAAATCATTTTTTATTGACTGTATATTGATCGTTTACTGAGGGTAGTGTTGGAATCGATAGGGTTACCGCATTCAATCTTAAAAAAACGCGTTTTTTTCTTTTGGTGTTTTGGCTCGATTTAATTAATTTTTGTATATATTAAAGGGAGCTTAATCGACACATGAGACTAATTTCGTTAATATGTTTGTTTTGGTTAAATCTAAAGTTATTTTAACATTTTTTGATGTTTTTTTTATTACATACACTTTGTAAAATTGTGCTAGCAAGCTTTGCATGAACAAGTATAAGTTATATACACTTTCCCAAATGATTTCTTTTATTATGATGTTAATACTTTTAAGTCCATTTAAAATTTAAAGCTAAATTTGTTTTCTTTCGCAAGAATAAGATTATGTTGAATTATATTTTTAATAAATATTCTGTATTCAATATGAATTGGTAATTGGAAGAGTAGTGTTTTCATACGGATGATGTGGTAAAGTTCGATTGGAACAGGAGTTCTTGGGTTCCTGAATATTTTTAATTGCGCGATCAGGAAAATGGATCGGGAGGGTGAAGATGCGCAAATCTCTCATAACATCTGAGAGATTATACTTAATTGGGGAATTGAATGTTACATTTATTTTAATTATTATTGTGGGGAAATTTGTTTCAAAGTTTATTGTAGTATCCGATGCCCATATATTTATTAATTTTTCTTAGTCCTTCACAAAAAAGGGAGTCTAGAATAATTTTTTTGTAATAGCATATTCTGTAGGGAAAGGACGAGAACCCCCCACCCGACTGAAGCTAGTGCTTAAAGGCTCCCGCAGTCCTCTTTCCGGCAGAAACAATTGGTATAGTCACCCTACCATCGGTAACATAGAAATATGTGAAAAAAAATAACATCTTATGACATCTTGATGTATGATTGTTGCCCAAGCATTTAATACGTGAACATTACAGAAATGGCGCCCAACGTGGGGCACGATAGAGTGCAGTTAAATGTACTTTGTGCGTTCTAGTTTTTTTTAGAGTTCAATTATTTGTAAATAGTGATGGAAGTATCCAAGTCGAATTTATATTGAAGAATACATTCTAGCGCTTATCTGGATTTTCAATTACTTGAGGTTCAAAAGATCGAGTAAATTGACCGACTAGTTTCTTTAATGACTTTCTTTGATTGATATTTGATTTTGAATTTCCTTAACTTTTTATAAAAAAAAATTTTATATGATTAGTTTGCAGTGATTTCTGAGCTTAGTTACTGGATCTTGTCATTTATTTGGAAGACATTACGTTGCTGTTTGCACTTGAATGTCCAATAAACGTCAAGGAAACGGGAAGAAGTAATTTCGGTTTGTTTAGAATCTATGTAACTATGACTTATATTAGCTTTCCATAGCCAAGTTTTTAGTAGTAACATCAATTCAAATACCATTTTCTCCTGTCAACAACCACTACGTATGAAAACACGAAACCTTAAAACAACTATCTGAGTATTACAAATTGTAGTTATACAATCACCTAATTTTTTTTTGTTCTTGATATATGAATATTTGTACTGACAATGTCGATCATGAGATCACCTATACCATCCGCTTCCGGAGGTAATGAATCTAATTCTATTTGTACCATATGCACTGAAATATTGGCGGATATTCAAGATTGCCTAATGATTTCTCAATGTAGTCATACATTCCATCGCAACTGTATTGAAGAAATTCTTTCCAATTCGTCAGAATGCCCCATATGTAAGCGTCCTTGCGAGCTGTCTGAACTACGTTCAGTGAACGTGCAAAGCCAACCTTCACAATCAATTCAAAATGACATTGCGGAACCAACGAATGTAGCCCAACAAAGTCAGAAAGTGAATATAGCCCAACTAAGTCAGAAATTGAAATCGTCTAATGTACGTGGCAAAGGCCGTGGTGCTCTTGCAAAACACTACAACACGAGGAGTACTAAGCGAAATATTTTTCAAGATAATAGCCAGTTGCTAATTCCTGACATGCTTGATAATACTGCAAATAGCGCTCCAGCATTTGAAGAGAATTTGACTCCTAGGGCTAATGCACAAATAGGTCAGAATCGTACCAATGTTTCAACACATCACACACCACAAAGACCCAATTCCGTCAATAATATGATTGATTATGTACAAATCGGCCAAATGATTGAATCAAGTGTCGCTAGAATATTTCAAAACCTTAATTTAAACCTAAAGACAGGCACTAATACAAACATTAACAGCAATGCAGCCCCTTTCCAGCCAAATCAAAATTCGATGAATCATAATTATTTCCAAACCAATTCGAGAAACAATTCTCCCAGCCATGATAACCTCGCTCTAAGAACAGATAAAATCGCTTCTATTATTAAAAATTGGAACCTCCAATTTGACGGTTCTACATATGGCCTGGATGTTGAAGAATTTTTGTACAGGGTAAAATCTCTAACAGCGGATAATTTTAACGAGGATTATACTGTAATTTGTAAGAATTTGAATATTCTTCTTACGGGTAAGGCGCGCGAATGGTTCTGGCGCTATCGTAAGCAAGTTCAGTCCGTTGTATGGGAAGACTTCTGTGCTGCCATTCGGTACCAATACAAGGATTTCAAGTCTGACGCTGATATTCGCGAAGAACTTCGCAGTAGGAAGCAAAAGTCTGGTGAGAACTTCGAATCTTTTTATGATTCCGTGTCTATGATTTTAGATCGGTTAAGTACTCCTATTCCGGACACGGAATTAATTGAAATAGTTAAGAGGAATTTGCGACCAGATATCAGGCATGAATTACTATATGTTCCAATATTTTCTATAGCTCATCTCAGGAAGTTAATACAGATGAGAGAAAATTTGTTGAATGATGAAAACTGTCGTCGTCAGTTTGCAACAAAATCCCTAAATGCACCATATCCTCGCAGAAATATTGCGGAAGTAGAATTTTTAAATGAACCTTTAACGGATCCTGTATCCGAAAGAGAGCTTTCCATCGAAGCAGTAAATCTTGCGCCAAATATTTCCAATTGTTGGAATTGTCAAGAACCTGGACACTTATGGGAAGATTGTCTGAAAGATAAATCCATATTTTGCTATGGCTGCGGAGCTAAAAATACCTATAAACCAAACTGTTTAAAATGTGCAACAAAAAAGATTTACAGCACAAAAAACTTCACTCACCCTCAGAACTATTCAAAAAACCCATAGAAAACGTCACTAATGAATGTAACATTACTGTCACAGAACAAATTTTGCCTCATACACAAATTTTACGCAATTCCACAGATAATGTAATACAAATTTAAAAAAAAAATAATATTGAAGAAGAAAATCAACAAAAAGCAAACCTATATCCTATTCGTCCTTACCATGAACGATGGTCTGAATACATGAAAAAACGGAACCAAATTTTTGAAACTTCAGCAATATCTTCACAGTCAGCCAAGAAACCAAAAAGGTCCACCATTAGACTTCGTCAATACCATAAACGTAAACAAATGTCTTCTAAATACATAATTTCAAGCATTGTCAATAATCCAAAGGATCAAAGACTTTACGCCAAAGTTTCCTTTTTGCATTTTGTAGAACACGGTCTTTTGGACACTGGCGCGAATGTGAGTTGCTTAGGATCTGATTTAGCGCTATATGACTTTTCACCATTTAAGGAATTTAAAAGTTTCAAATCTTGCGTCAAAACTGCTGATGGCAAGCGTCAAAAGGTTTCCGGTTTTCTAGATGTCAACATATATTTTAAAAATCAGGTAAAACGGCTTAGAATATTGATCGTCCCGTCTTTATCTCAGCGTTTAATATTAGGTTTGGATTTTTGGAGAGAATTTAATCTCGTCCCTGACATATTTGAGTCAGTAATTGTGTCCTGTACGTCCGATAGCGAAAAAATGTCCAATGTCCTGTCCAATTTGTCCGCTTTAAAATCTGAATTGTCGTCCGATAACATTGAAAATAAAGATTCAAAGGAATCAAATAATAATCATTTTCCACTGACTTCAGTCCAACTTCATCAATTAGAAGCAGTTAAGGCTTTGTTTCCCAATTTTGAAAAACAAGGGATAGGGAAAACCAGCTTAATTAAGCACGAGATCGACGTTGGCGATGCCAAGCCGGTCAAGCAAAGGTTTTATCCAGTTTCTCCCGCTGTGGAGGAATTGATGTATAAAGAGATCGATCGAATGTTGGAATTGGGAGTTATTGAGCCATCTACATCATCATGGAGTTCTCCCATGAGGTTGGTTGTAAAACCAAATAAAGTCCGTTTGTGCTTAGATGCCAGAAAATTAAATTTAGTCACAAAAAAAGACGCTTATCCACTTCCAAGCATAGAGGGAATTTTCGCTCGTTTACCTAAAGCCAACCTAATATCTAAACTTGATTTAAAGGATGCATTTTGGCAGATCGGCCTAGCCGATGACGCAAAACCTCTAACAGCATTCACAGTCCCTGGTAGACCACTATATCAGTTCGTGGTCATGCCATTCGGACTGTGCAATGCTCCACAAACAATGTGTCGGTTGATGGACGAATTGATCCCAGCAGATCTCAGACAGTGTGTATTTGGATACCTAGACGACCTCATCGTTGTTTCCGAAGACTTCCCAACACATTTAGCTGTTCTTGTTAGAATTTCGGAACAATTCAGAAGAGCTAATTTGACATTAAACGTCACAAAAAGTAACTTTTGTGTGACAGAAGTAAAATATTTAGGATTTTTAATAGGGCACGGTGGTCTAAGAACTGACCCAGATAAAATTGATTCCATACTTTCGTGGCCAGTCCCGAAGAACCTTAAGCAGGTCCGTGGCTTCTTAGGTCTTTCAGGATGGTATCGACGTTTTATCGAAAAATTTTCGTCTAAAGTATTCCCTATAACCGAGCTTTTGTCCACAAAGAAAAAATTCGTCTGGTCAGCAGAAGCTGACGAAGCTTTTAATGAAATAAAGAACCTTCTTACTTCAGCTCCCATTTTGATTAATCCGGATTTTTCCAAAAAATTCTTTATCCATTGCGATGCAAGCGATTTTGGAATCGGTGCCGTTCTGGTGCAGCTGGATGAGAATGGGGAGGAGAAACCAATTGCCTACATGTCCAAAAAGCTAAATTCGGCACAACGGAATTATAGCGTGACCGAAAGGGAATGCTTGGCGGCAGTAGAGGCTATAAAAAAGTTTCGGTGCTATGTCGAACTTCAGGAGTTCGAGGTCATAACAGACCACTCAAGTCTGGTCTGGCTGATGAAGCAACAGGACTTAACTGGAAGACTTGCTCGATGGGTTTTCAAACTCCAGGGCTATAAATTTACTTTTAGCCACAGAAAAGGCAAGGAAAACATAGTACCAGACGCTTTATCTAGAATTTATTGTGAAGAAATCTCCGCTATAGATTTTTCAGAACCCGAGGTCGACCTAGATTCTCCTCATTTTACAGACCCAGATTATAAGACTCTAAAAGATAAATGAATCCGAATACCCCGACATAAAGATAGTAGACAAATACGTTTACATTAGGACAGAACACTATACTGGTGATAAGGAACAAGAAGAAAGATCATGGAAATTGTGGATTCCGTCAAAACTTCGTAACGGCATTATTTCTAGATTCCATAACTCTGCATCTGCCTGTCATGGAGGAATGCTGAAAACCCTGGAGCTTGTTAGGAGGAATTTCTTTTGGCCAGGCATTGTAAGGGACGTGAGACTTTTTGTTAAATCGTGTGAAACATGCAAGACAACAAAAGCACCAAATAATATCATGAAACCAGAAATGGGATATCCTGCTACTTCAACCCGTCCTTTCCAACGTATATACGTCGATATTTTGGGTCCATACCCAAGAAGTAAAAACGGAAATATAGGTATTTTAATCGTTCTAGATCACATGTCAAAATTTCACTGGCTGTGTCCACTAAAAAAATTCACATCTTCTCTTATTCAAGATTATCTACTAAAACACATTTTTCATATATATGGTGTACCTGAAATTTTAGTAAGCGATAACGGGTCACAATTTAAATCAAATGAATTTAACGCCTTTTTAACTTCGTTTGGTATATCCCACACTTACACCGCCTTGTATTCACCCCAGTCGAATGCGTCTGAACGCGTGAATCGTTCTATTATAGCAGGTATTCGATCCTTTTTGAAAGGAGACCATCGACTGTGGGATGAAAATTTAAGTGCGATTAGCTGTGCTCTCAGAAACTCAATTCACCAAGCGATAAAATACTCCCCATATCATGCTCTTTTCGGTTTTGACATGGTTACTCATGGTAGCTCTTATAAACTTCTTCGTAACTTACACATGTTAGACGAACCTTCAAATATCCTTTCACGTGACGATAATTTGAAACTACTGCGGAGTAATATTAGAAAACATATTTCTGAAGCCTACAATCGCAATCAACAACAGTACAATCTAAGATCTCGTCCAATTTCTTTTGAAATTGGTCAAGAAGTTTTTAGGAGGAACTTCGCACAAAGCAGTGCAGAGAAAAAGTTTAATGCCAAACTGGCACCCCTTTTTATAAAATCTAGAATAAAAGAGAAAGTTGGCCAACATTATTATATTTTAGAGGACCTGAATGGAAAAGTCGTAGGAACCTTTCATGCAAAGGACATACGACAATGAACGTCTCATTTCCAATTAATATTACGTCCTAAGAGGACAATATTACTTGGTTTGTAATAAATGTTTTTTCATCAAACTATTTCGAATTTTGGTATGTTAATTTTTGTCGTTTTATATTTCAAGACAAATAGTATTTTTCACACATATACGTTTATTGGTGGCAACCCATATGTTTTGGCGATTTTCTAGCAGATACAACAATGTTAATTTGAAATGCCAAACTAGTTAGTTTGTTGTCGTTCTTCTTCTTGTTTTTGTTGTTGTACACTGCTCAGTTTTTTAGAACAGCAAAAACCCGACCTGTCAAGTCACGCTTAAAAAAGTACAGCTTCCTTTTTAACATACCATTCGAAGAGTAAAGACGTATACGCCTTACAGAAAAGTGAAATTCTCCTTATAGAATTAAACATTTTTTCAATCATTTTTATAAAAGTGTTCGGAAATATATATATCTTGTGCTCGGTGGATTTTCCAGGTAAACTCCGGTGTAATTTAGTGTAATCTTTATGAGAATATAATTCTAGAAAAAAATCAACATTTAATTTTGTTATACCACAGGGCGAAATCATAGTTTAAAAAAAAAAACTTCAAAGTGATCGACACCAAATACTGAATAGGCCTAGATTTATTGGCAACTAATCCACCATTCAGTATTCGACTTTGTGCCACGTGATCTCTCGGGAAGTTTTATTGCCATCAATATCCTACTCCACGCAAACCACCATCCCCGGTGCCCCAGCGCACTTGGGTACATCGACTTCGTTTTAAGTCATAGACGAACACGCAGCAAATTTCCTTAAAAGCAGCACGTGAGGGTATCGGGGAAAGAATATAAGTCACGGAGCAAGAATATAAGTCACGGAGCAAGAATACAAGTTACGGGGCAAGTTTTCGAGGCAAGGTTACTTATTACGCTGGACGAAGCGATTTTAATATTATCTCATCAAGAAAGACTTATTATGTACATACATACATAATACGACAACTCCAGCGCATACATTGAACTTCATAGTGGTCTTCCATTCCACCAAGAATGGATGACAATTTTCTAACAACCACAATAATTTCGGGAAAAAATATTTAAGTATCCTTTATATTATATAAATGTATACATATCCAATTTTTACATTAAGTTTTCTTTTATTCAAGGAAAGTGTATTTCTTTTATAGAATACTTTTTAACAAACACAAGTCATACATCAAGCTTACCCCTAATACCTTAGGTTTAACCAAAAAATCAAAAGAAACAACAAACACACTGCGTTGATCGATTGCTTCAAGAATCAGTGCAATTGCAATTCTAATGATCATTATCTTTATCCATCTACACATTATACAACAATTGAAACACAATTAGTATGACAAACATATTCCAACAATAACTTCATTACTACGATCGTTTACATCATCATCATCACAGCCACATACGTCGGACTTCTTGGAGGCCTTCAACGAACTTCGGATTATCTGGTGAGTACAAATAACAACAACATCATATTGTGTTCATGCATTTTTTACCATATGGTAATTGAATTGAGTGTGAGAGGTAAAAATCATTTTTTATTGACTGTATATTGATCGTTTACTGAGGGTAGTGTTGGAATCGATAGGGTTACCGCATTCAATCTTAAAACAACGCGTTTTTTTCTTTTGGTGTTTTGGCTCGATTTAATTAATTTTTGTATATATTAAAGGGAGCTTAATCGACACATGAGACTAATTTCGTTAATATGTTTGTTTTGGTTAAATCTAAAGTTATTTTAACATTTTTTGATGTTTTTTTTATTACATACACTTTGTAAAATTGTGCTAGCAAGCTTTGCATGAATAAGTATAAGTTATATACACTTTCCCAAATGATTTCTTTTATTATGATGTTAATACTTTTAAGTCCATTTAAAATTTAAAGCTAAATTTGTTTTCTTTCGCAAGAATAAGATTATGTTGAATTATATTTTTAATAAATATTCTGTATTCAATATGAATTGGTAATTGGAAGAGTAGTGTTTTCATACGGATGATGTGGTAAAGTTCGATTGGAACAGGAGTTCTTGGGTTCCTGAATATTTTTAATTGCGCGATCAGGAAAATGGATCGGGAGGGTGAAGATGCGCAAATCTCTCATAACATCTGAGAGATTATACTTAATTGGGGAATTGAATGTTACATTTATTTTAATTATTATTGTGGGGAAATTTGTTTCAAAGTTTATTGTAGTATCCGATGCCCATATATTTATTAATTTTTCTTAGTCCTTCACAAAAAAGGGAGTCTAGAATAATTTTTTTGTAATAGCATATTCTGTAGGGAAAGGACGAGAACCCCCCACCCGACTGAAGCTAGTGCTTAAAGGCTCCCGCAGTCCTCTTTCCGGCAGAAACAATTGGTATAGTCACCCTACCATCGGTAACATAGAAATATGTGAAAAAAAAATAACATCTTATGACATCTTGATGTATGATTGTTGCCCAAGCATTTAATACGTGAACATTACATATGTTCCCAAGCAGAACTGAACGATTGGGTTAGAGAATTGAAACTCTCCAAGGAAGATGCAGAGTTGCATGCATCGCGCATGCAACAGTTCGGTTTCTTGGCTCCTGGTGTGGTGACAACAATCTACAGGAAGCGTCATGAACCATACGCAAGGTACTACACAAAAAAAGACAACATCTGTTTTTGTAAGGACATTCCCGGATTATTTGGTGAACTCGGGTACTCTTACGATCCAGGAGAGTGGCGTCTTTTCATCGACAGCAACAAGCAGAGCCTTAAAGCAATTTTACTGCACAACGGCAACGAGAAACCTTCGATTCCAATTGCTCATGCCGTTGACACCAAGGAAACATACGAAGTCATGGACAATCTACTAAAGTGCCTTAACTATGAGAGGCACGATTGGAAAGTTTGTGCCGACCTTAAGGTTATCGGTATCCTTTGTGGATTACAAGGTGGATTCACAAAGTACTGTTGTTTTCTCTGCCTTTGGGACAGCCGCGATCGTCAACATCATTACACCAGGAGGAGTTGGACAGAAAGAGTTAACTTCATCCCCGGCAGCGACAACGTGAAATATACACCACTCATAAAAAAGGAAAATGTTTTTCTCCCACCTCTTCACATAAAGCTCGGACTCATAAAAAACTTCGTGAAAGCTATCAACAAAGATGGCGAAGCGTTCGCCTATTTAAAAACAATTTTTCCTCACCTTTCATCGGCAAAGATTAAGGAAGGCGTTTTCGACGGTCCGCAAATTAAAAAGTTGTTGCAAGACCAACAGTTTGAGCACATATTATCACCAAATGAAGCTGCAGCTTGGAACTCATTTCGGCAAATTGTTTCCGGATTTCTTGGAAACAACAAAAGCTCAAATTACAGAGAGATCGTCGAACAACTACTCCAAAATTATAAAAAAATTAGAGCAAATATGTCGCTTAAGATACATTTTCTACACTCGCACTTGGACTTCTTTCCGGACAACCTGGGCGATGTGAGTGACGGGCATGGTGAGCGTTTTCATCAGCAAATGAAAGAAATTGAGCACCGATACCAAGGATTTTGGAACGAAGCTATGATGGGGGACTATATCTGGTTCCTGATAAGAGAAACAGACCCACATATATTTTTGTCACCCAACAAATTTTATTTTTTTTTGTAATAAAAAAGAAAAAACCTTACCATAGACAAAGTTGTGCATATGTCGAGCAAATTTTTGAAATTCATACCTTTACTCAATTGCGAATAAAAGCGAAACGCGTGCATCGATTTTCATGATCTTTGTCTCATTTTGCTCATAGGTTATGTGACGTAAAAGTAATAAGATTTGACATTTTTTTTCATTTTGGATTTTTTAAATCCATAAAAAAAAAAAATTTAAATCTTTAGGCAAAAAATAAGTTTTTTCCTTTATATATTCATTTTTAACTTGGAAACTGTTGCTTTTATAGGAAAACAATATATGAACAGATTAAGGGAATTGTAATTTTAATTTTTTTAAAATTTAATTCAATTAAATCGGGCTAGTGGTTCCCGAGTTATGCCGGACGAAACAAATTAACCAAAAAAAATTTTTTTAAATTTTTGAAATTCATACCTTTACTCAATTGCGAATAAATGCGAAACGCGTGCATCGATTTTCATGATCTTTGTCTCATTTTGCTCATAGGTTATGTGACTTTACGTAAAAGTAATAAGATTTGACATTTTTTTTCATTTTGGATTTTTTATGGATTTTTTAAAAAAAAATTTAAATCTTTAGGCAAAAAATAAGTTTTTTCCTTTATATATTCATTTTTAACTTGGAAACTGTTGCTTGTATAGGAAAACAATATATGAACAGATTAAGGGAATTGTAATTTTAAATTTTTTAAAATTTAATTCAATTAAATCGGGCTAGTGGTTCCCGAGTTATGCCGGACGAAACAAATTAACCAAAAAAAAAATTTTTAAATTTAAAAAAAAAAAATAAAACAAAAACCAAACGAAAAAAAAAATTTTTATTGCGTTTTTCGAGCTCATGTCAAGGTTATCTACACAGAAAAAATTATCGCATCCGGAGTACATGAAATTTTTTTCATTTTGTTGAGTAGTGTAATGCAAAAAAAGAAGAAAACAAAAGACACATTGGGTGCGACCTTTTCTTTTGGAAGGCAATGGTGTGTATGTGTCTTTTAGGGAGCAATTGAAAAGGAATGATCCTGACCTGTACAAAAACTTTGTGGGAATGTCACCAGACGATTTTGATTTTTTGCTAAATCTCGTCACCCCATTAATAGAAAAGGCCAATACTAATATGCGGGAATCTATATGCTCCGGAGAACGCTTGGCAATTACTTTGAGATTTTTAGCGACTGGGGACAGTTACGCAAGTCTGATGTTCTTGTTTAAAAGATCAAGATCATCGATATGCAATATTGTGCCTGAAGTCTGCACTGCGTTATATAAAGTATTAAAAGATGAATTTTTAAAGGTAATTATTATTTTAATTGATTATCAAAAAACAATATCTATTGATACAGATGCCAGCAACAGAGGAGGAATGGGAAAGTATTTCCCAAAGTATATATGAAAAGTGGAATTTTCCTAATTCAATCGGTGCATTAGATGGAAAACACATCGATATTATAGCACCAGCACACTGTGGAAGCGCATATTTCAATTATAAAAAGAACAACAGCATTGTTTTGATGGCGCTTGTGGACGCGAACTACAATTTTGTTTACATCGACGTTGGTGCAAAGGGTAGAGAGTCCGATGGCGGAGTATTCAGCAGATGTTCGCTATCGAACGGATCTTATAATAACATGTTGAATTTGCCGCAACCAAAACCATTGCCCGGTAGACAAAAACCTATTTCATATGTAATTGTTGCAGATGATGTGTTTCCCTTAAATTCCAATGTTATGAAACCATATAGTTTTCGGAATCAAAACACGAAGGAAAGAATTTTCAACTACAGGTTGTCCAGATTTAGGCGTGTTTCGGAAAACGTGTTTGGATTAATATCAGCCCGATTTCGCGTTGTCAGAAAAAAAATGGAGCTTTCCCCACCAAATGTTGTCAAAGTTGTTCTCGCAGTATTCGCATTACACAATTTTTTCAACAAACGCAAGTGCGGTACCAAACAAGAGACTACGACCAAGTGAATGCAGATGGATCTATAACGGATTGACGATGGCGTGAAGAAGTGCGGACTGAGAATATTTTGTCTTCGATAGAACCATTGTGCAATCAAGGTCGTCAAAGCGAAACAGCCAAACTCATTCGACAAGAATTCACGAAATATCTTTTAAATGAATGAGAAGTTCCATGGCAATACAAGCATATTTATTAAAAATTAATTAAAAACCCAATTAATCGAAATAAAAAGTTCAATTCATTTATTTGGCAACTTAAAATCACATTTTGCTTCTATATAAAAAGGAAAACTAAAATATTAAAAAGAAATCACATTTTGTTCACATTTGGTTTTCCTGTGGTTCAAATGAGTCGATGACATTATTAATAAGGCTTCTCAGTCTGAAAATATAAGTTCGTATTTAATATTATTTGAGTACTATGCATTTCAAACTCACCTGCGACCATCTGACTCTGAATATGCAGAAAGTTGCTGCCCAACATACTCTCCATAGGCCTTTTGCCAACTTACCTTGAGACACTTTCTGAGATAGGAATTGGCCAAGTTTTTCATAAAGTTCTGAACGCTGACAGTCGATTGAATTACTTTCTTGCACTCTTTTACGCTTTGCAGGAGTGGAGCTTGTAAGAGAACATTGAGATTCCGAAATCTGCAACTGCTCTTCAACGTCATCCCAATCCTCAAAAGCAGCAATATTTAAGGTCTCGAAGTTAGACTCTGTACCTCCTGATCCACGATTTCTCACCGTATCTAAAAAATGTAGAGCTGCAAAGTATTCATATTTGGATACATAAGTAGCGCCACCTTGTCCACTTTTGGAGGTATTAATTTTTTTTGTGCTCCGCCTTCAATATATAATAAAACTTGTAAATGTGAATAAAATATCAAAAAAAAAAAAAACAATTTACATTATAGCGTGATCGCACAGCGTTAAATTGTGCTTTGCAGTCGGCTATACAATGATTTCTTGCAGCAGCAATTTCTGACCAGCACTTCTCCTTTTCGTTCCGGTTTCGGTACCCATCCACTTTAAAATTCCATATAGGCTCGCGCACTTCCACCATTTCGATGAAACGTCTCAGTTCATCTCCTGTCCACTTTTTCTGCTGCTTACGATTGTTACGATTATCGTTTACGTTATCACTTTGAAAATATTGATAAGTCGAATAATAATATATGTACATAGTTATTAGATATGTAATACTTACCAGCTCCTATTAATTTATTATTTTATTCTAATTTTATTTCAGAATTTCGAAGAACTTCTAATTTAAGAATTTCTAATTTAAATTTAATAAACACTGCCACTTGCCGCCACAAACATATCACAGTGCAACACGAAAAAAAATAACCATATACGGACACCGCTACATGATAAAAGACCAAAAAAAAAAGACCCGTGTTTTTTTTTCCCAAAGTCATGCACTTTTTTTTATGGGCCCCCAGAGATTTGAGGCCTCGGTGTAATTTTTGGAAAAAAGTGATCATATTCTCAGGCTCATATCTTGCAAACCGTTCGGAATTTTGATTTACTCTCTGAGGCAAAGTTCTATTCTTGTCATAAAGAACAAAAATTGTGAACATATAAAATCAAAAAAACTTCATCTTCAAGGTCAAAATCGCAAAAAACTTAAAAAAATTCGATTTTTTTTAACCTTTTTTCCCCTGTTCAGGTCCATAGGTAGCAAACCGCTGAAAATTCAGGGAAACAATCAACTACAAAAATGTACCTAAGATCTCAATAAACAACTTTCTAGAACATATGAACTTCCTAGGAATTATTCTTAACACCGTTTAGGTAGCGCTTAGGTAGCCGCAAAATTGAAAAATTTCCCAAAAATTAGATTTTTTTCCTTTCACTGTGCAACATTTTTGAAGTCATTTCAAAATAACCATATTTTATATGTTCACAATTTTTGTTCTTTATGACAAGAGCTAGAACTTTGCCTCAGAGAGTAAATCAAAATTCCGAACGGTTTGCAAGATATGAGCCTGAGAATATGATCACTTTTTTCCAAAAATTACACCGAGGCCTCAAATCTCTGGGGGCCCATAAAAAAGTGCATGACTTTGGGGGAAAAAAAACACGGGTCTTTTTTTTGGTCTTTTATCATGTAGCGGTGTCCGTATATGGTTATTTTGAAATGACTTCAAAAATGTTGCACAGTGAAAGGAAAAAAATCTAATTTTTGGAAAATTTTTCACTTTTGCGGCTACCTAAGCGCTACCTAAACGGTGTTAAGAATAATTCCTAGGAAGTTCATATGTTCTAGAAAGTTGTTTATTGAGATCTTAGGTACATTTTTGTAGTTGATTGTTTCCCTGAATTTTCAGCGATTTGCTACCTATGGACCTGAACAGGGGAAAAAAGGATAACAAAAATCGATTTTTTTTAAGTTTTTTGCGATTTTGACCTTGAAGATGAAGTTTTTTGATTTTATATGTTCACAATTTTTGTTCTTTATGACAAGAGCTAGAACTTTGCCTCAGAGAGTAAATCAAAATTCCGAACGGTTTGCAAGATATGAGCCTGAGAATATGATCACTTTTTTCCAAAAATTACACCGAGGCCTCAAATCTCTAGGGGCCCATAAAAAAAAAGTGCATGACTTTGGGGGAAAAAAAACACGGGTCTTTTTTTTGGTCTTTTATCATGTAGCGGTGTCCGTATATGGTTATTTTGAAATGACTTCAAAAATGTTGCACAGTGTATGTAAACAAAAACACATGAAATGTTTTGAATCAAAATAATGAACATGCTGTCAAATTATTTGTAGTTATCAATATTGCCAAATGCGATTTTGATGCTTGTTTACACGGCGTCAATAAAATCTTCAAAAGTTTTGTTCAATAAATTTTGATCAATAAATTTTGAAGAAATTTTGCTGTTCACACGAGTTTGAAGCCTTTTGAAGAGCAATATTGAAGAAAATTTCAATCGTGTAAATGTAGCTTAAGAATGGACCGATTTGATCATGATGATTCTCTGTTGCATGAAGGCGGTTCATGATTTCTGTAAGTTGGTGTTCACAACTTGATAATCTTTTCATTGTGATAATCTGACTACTTTTAACGATGTTGATAGTGGAGTCAATTTTGGACGTTTGGTTTTTCGTCTGTCATCTGTCTTTCATTTTCCTGCATTACTATAATAGTATCCGACATCATTTCTGAGTAGTCCGAATCCATGACTCCGATGCGTTAGCAACGTTTTCAATTATATTAAGAGCTCCTCTTTTCTGTCAATGAGTAGAGTGTTGTCCATTGAAATTTCCGTGTTAATGTATTGTAAGTGTGTAACAAGATCTTCGCACTCACATTTTTGTTGAATTTATTGACATATGCGTTGAAGAGCTATTGTACTATTATGTAGTGCCTTTATCTCCATTTTTAATGGCCCTAACTCATAAAATATCATAAGTGTCCATACGTTGGATATTATGTTGCATTTGCCGATTTGTTCAAAATGGATACCTGTCGTCTCCGGAAAGTTTTCTACCTTCACTGGGCTGCATATGATAAATTAAGGATCAATAATATTGCTATTAATATAGCTGGTGTCGAAATACGTCGTCGTGTTGGCTACTCTAGTAGTTTGTTATCGGTGGAAATGATGACGGCGTTTGAAATATTTACAGATTTGCATGGCAAACATCTTCTTTTAGCTTTGGGTTCACTTGAATTTTGATCAGAGTTTGTGACTGATTGAAATTCGTCTGGACCAAATTGTTGGTCATATTCAATAAGAAGTAAGGCAAGAGGATAAATTGCGCGTTTGAAACTTCCTGTTGCAGTTAGTACATCGGCCACCCGTGTATATCCATCATTTCCTGGATAAGCGTGAGTTATCCGTCTTAATGGAATTTCATGACGGGCGTGATGTCTTCTTTAATGATGACCATGTCTCCTAGTTTGATGTTAGGCTTACTCCATTTCTGCCGCTGTTGCAGCTCGTGCAAATATTCACGTGCCATCGTTTCCAGAACTCATATTTTAATTGTATAAATTTCGGGACAGAAGTGTGGGAGCCACACCGATCAGTAGATGTCCTGGTGTCACTGCTGATAGGTCGGAAGGATCATTAGACATTGGTGTCACAGGTTGTGAATTTAATCACTTCCAACCCATAAATAATAAAATCCTGTAATTATCTTTTTTAATTTTTCTGCTAATTACTGTAATATGATCTGTTTTTTGGTTTGTTTTATGATCCGCAATAATATTTATTATTATTAAAACAATTACTTATTATTATAATAGTTAATAGTAATTATTATTATTATTATTTTAGTTTTTTCGTTTGCATTTTTTTTTGGTCTGTAATCAATATTTGATTTGAACTGGGATATTGTACTGGCTCAAGACCATTTTGCTTCTATATTTAATAGAATGCAAATTTATTTACAAATGGCATGGTGACATTTATTACTTGGCTGCAGACTACCACGATCATGATTTCGACCATGTCAAAAGTCTTTTCAAGTGGCTTCGCAGCGACTTTTCAACATCAAACCCGGCCTCTATAAGGAGATGATTCTCACAAACGAACGAGAATCACAACTCACTTGCCGAATTTGCGTTTAAAAAATCGCACCAAGTAATAAAGCACACATGCCATCTTACAAGCATCTCATTGAGTTGCATATGTAAGTATGTGTATATGTAGGTATAGTTACCCAGCAATACTTCTGCCGTGCCAACGCTCATTTGTTTTAGTTTTTTCGTTTGCATTTTTTTGGTCTGTAATCAATATTTGATTTGAACTGGGATATTGTCCTGGCTCAAGACCATTTTGCTTCTATATTTAATAGAATGCAAATTTATTTACAAATTATTATTATTTTCACTAATTTTATCTTTGGTCATTAATTCCTACATTGTAACTATAAGATTTAAATCTTGCTGTGTAGGATATACAATTTATAATAAATAAATAAATTCAATATTGCTTCTATTTCAACGACTACTGTCTCCAGTATTTAACACGTCAATGAACTTGTAGCTACACTCCGGATTAAAAGATGCTTTGCAGATTTCAAAGCTACTTCCCACAGTCCACCGAAATGAGGAGCTCTGGGTGGAATAAAATGAATTCCTTTTGAGGTGCATATTGAAACTATTGATTCCTGTCCATCTTTTGAGTAAATTGACTCAGTAAGTTCCGGAAGTTGATTTCTAGCACCAACGAAATTTGTCGCTGTGTATATTCTGACAGCGTCCTCTTCGACTGATAAAACGTTTTAATGCTCCAATAATGCGTTGGTCGCATTCCTGACTTTCTAGTGAATCCATAGCGGGCCACAGTAATCGACTCCCGCACTGATAAATGATCTTGATGGAGTCACTCTTGATTGCGGAAGGTTGCCCATAATCTGGCACAATGGAGGACGAGCCTTGTTACATCTTATGCATTTTTGTACGATGGCCCTTGCCGTTATTTTTCCTTTTATCAGCTAGAATCCCTGCCTCATTATTCCTAATAAGGCCTGCGGACTACAATGCTTGTTTTTCTTTGAATCATCTTGAATATTAGTTTGACCAATATATCTTTGTATTGCAACAATATTGGATGTTTGGTATAATAGGGTAGAGTCGATTCTAATCGTCCTCCCAATCGAAAGATTCAATAAAGGGGGAAAAACGGGTAATGACACTTTGTTTGCCAATGTCTTGACGTTATTCCAGATTTCTTAATTCGGCTTCAATCAATGTCATGGATAGTCCGTATAATAACTATAAGTGCCGCATCGAGTTCTATCAAGTTCAGTGCCTTTAGGTCTGGTCTTAGTGGTGTTTGTAGAGTGGAATTTCGAATGAAACGCAGAACATAAGATTATATTACACTGTGCAACATTTTTGAAGTCATTTCAAAATAACCATATACGGACACCGCTACATGATAAAAGACCAAAAAAAAGACCCGTGTTTTTTTTTCCCCAAAGTCATGCACTTTTTTTTTATGGGCCCCCAGAGATTTGAGGCCTCGGTGTAATTTTTGGAAAAAAGTGATCATATTCTCAGGCTCATATCTTGCAAACCGTTCGGAATTTTGATTTACTCTCTGAGTTCTAGCTCTTGTCATAAAGAACAAAAATTGTGAACATATAAAATCAAAAAAAACTTCATCTTCAAGGTCAAAATCGCAAAAAACTTAAAAAAATTCGATTTTTTTAACCTTTTTTCCCCTGTTCAGGTCCATAGGTAGCAAACCGCTGAAAATTCAGGGAAACAATCAACTACAAAAATGTACCTAAGATCTCAATAAACAACTTTCTAGAACATATGAACTTCCTAGGAATTATTCTTAACACCGTTTAGGTAGCCGCAAAATTGAAAAATTTCCCAAAAATTTTTTAATTTCATTTGTTTTTTCTTTACTTCAACATTGACATACTATGCTATCTAATACAAAAATAATAAAAAAATATTCGTATTATGTTTATAATGTTGATGGCCCTGGACTTGCATATCGCACTCTCTTAAGTTGTGGATCCAAATCGTCCTCCGAATCGTCCGAATCTGACTCTGATTCAGAACTTATGGTGTGCAGAGGCACGTTGCTTCCAGACTGCCCTCCACCATCAGTTTTTTCTTCTTCATATACTTCATTAACATCATACAGGGTGATCTTGTGACTCCACCAACATACCTGAAATGAATTAGAAAAGAAATCAAAAAAGGAATGCAAAACAATGATGCATCATGATCACCTGGGTGATTAATCCAGTTTACCGGCTTACAATACTTCATACTAACATTTCCTCCACTCAACCATGCCATGAGATTGTTATAACATTGACGACACACTGTATTAGGTGTGTAATTTTCACCGGTCAAGTCTACTTCGTCGAAAAACAACTTATATGCTATAATGAATTCACTAGTTAAAAGATTCTTTTGCTTTTGAAATCTTTTAGAATTTTGTTTTCTGATTTGATGACCGCAAACGTAGCAAAATAAATCAATTTTTTCACATTGCATATTGAAATTGTTAGTTGCCAATGTTGTGTGTGAATTATGCTGTAGCACTTTTTCTATAACTTTGTCCGCTGAGTTCTCGTTGACGTCGCGCTGTGTACTGCCTCAATGTGAGCGTCGTGTCGCTTTTATATTGTGTGCTGCGGCTATATATGTGTTGTTAATGTTGTTGGTACAAATGGATTGCGACTACTTCGCTGCTTTGAATTGTCATGTGTTTTGTTAGTGCAAATTTTTGGACCGACGACTTTGTTGTTGTTTGTTGAATGGCATCGATGATGTCGTGTGGGTAAGAAATACTGGAATAAACAATTTTTCACTTTTGCGGCTACCTAAGCGCTACCTAAACGGTGTTAAGAATAATTCCTAGGAAGTTCATATGTTCTAGAAAGTTGTTTATTGAAATCTTAAGTACATTTTTGTTGTTGATTGTTTCCTTGAATTTTTAACGGTTTGCTACCTATGGACCTGAACAGGGCAAAAAAGGAAAAAATCTAATTTTTGGAAAATTTTTCACTTTTGCGGCTACCTAAGCGCTACCTAAACGGTGTTAAGAATAATTCCTAGGAAGTTCATATGTTCTAGAAAGTTGTTTATTGAGATCTTAGGTACATTTTTGTAGTTGATTGTTTCCCTGAATTTTCAACGGTTTGCTACCTATGGACCTGAACAGGGGAAAAAAGGTTAAAAAAATCGAATTTTTTTAAGTTTTTTGCGATTTTGACCTTGAAGATGAAGTTTTTTTGATTTATATGTTCACAATTTTTGTTCTTTATGACAAGAGCTAGAACTTTGTCTCAGAGAGTAAATCAAAATTCCGAACGGTTTGCAAGATATGAGCCTGAGAATATGATCACTTTTTTCCAAAAATTACACCGAGGCCTCAAATCTCTGGGGGCCCATAAAAAAAAAGTGCATGACTTTTGGGGAAAAAAACACGGGTCTTTTTTTTGGTCTTTTATCATGTAGCGGTGTCCGTATATGGTTATTTTTTTTTCGTGTTGCACTGTGTTATCTGTAGTCTATGGAAGGAGCCGCTGTGTTCAATTTTGTATATAAACTCTAAGTTTATGGTTGCTGCTAATACCAGCAGTGTATTCTTTCTCCTTTCAAGATAATTGGAAATTTGCAGTTGAGAAAATCATTTTTTGGCCAGGATTCTTGTCTTCCATGTGGAAAAAGAGGTCCTTGAAACCATAGTTGACACTCTGGAAGAACCCTTGCTGATAAACCTTGCTGTCCTTAGATCTGACTTGTCGCCATTGTTCTGGTAACGCCAGTATCTGAATTTGTGAGATCTTATTTCCAACGAAGGTGGAATGATGATGATTGGGCGTTGATCCAAGGTAGTACAATCTCAGGCAATATTTTCTGTGGAGTATAATCGAAAATTATTTGTCACTTACAAAATAGTAAGTGCACACGTATGTGTGAGAATAACTCTGCGAGAGCAGAGTCTGTGCTCTTGGACTCTTCCTACAATGCTTTCATTTTAATAAAAGTATCAAATGGTGGCTTTCCAAAGCCTACTTTCGGCAACAACAAAAAACATTTAGAAGTGTCGCAAAACGTTAAAAACCAATTAGCGCAGTCTTGTTCTCCGAACATGCAGACTGCGATCTCACACACACAACTGAACGAAATTGGGCTTAAAGAGAAAGAATTTAAAAATAACACAATGGCCAGTGTAATGAATGACAGCACAAAATGGACCGATACCTGATGCGTAAATCTAGTCCTTAAAAGGTCAACATAAATAAAATGATAAAAATACATCAAGTGATCAACAAGCTAATCCAATGGCAAACAATCGTTTTTCTGTACTTTGATAGCTTTGATCCCAACGATATACAATATGCCTTGGAAGGAAAAGGATACAAGATAAAATCGGTTGTAAATATCCTTAACAGGTTGAAAATTCCTCAGCCATTATTTAAGGTCGAGCTTGAACCAGACGCCCGAAAATTGAAAAGGAATTTTAGAAAGCAAATATTTTGGTCCATATGCGCATATCTGTGGAAGAGCCCCACAAGCGAAGCGGCCCCGTACAATGTCAAAACTAAAAAATGTACTGCCCAAAACCAAGCGCAAAAGAAATGCCGTAACTGTGGCGGTAACCACACTGCAGATTATAGAGGTTGTGAGGTCTACAAGACACTTAAAAAATTTAATGTCCGCTTACAGACTGTAAGAAACCAAAACGAGGCAACTTCTGAAATACAGATAACGCAAGTGCCTGTTAGTGGGGAAAACTCGTGCTCAAAGGTCTTAAAGGCGACCACACAAATTGTCCCCGTCCGTCCAATTGGTGGGTTGGAGTCTATGATCCAACAACTTATCCAAAGACTGAACATGTTTATGTCTAGTATGCAGTCAATGATGCAATAATTCATGCGTTCAAATACCAAATTATAGTTTTTACTGTACAAACCACCCCGACGGTAAGGCTCGTGGTAGCACGGGTATCCTTATTCGGCGAAGAATGTGGCATGACGTACTCCTGAGATTTTCGGAAAACTATATCCAAGCGACATCAGATCGAATACCATCCCGTCGCTGTCCCCTGACAATATCGGCAATTTACTGCCCCGCACGATGCTCAGTATCTGCTGAAGTATTGTGATGACAAAAGTCAGGGATTCGTTTTTGTCACATAACTAAATAATGAATTATGTATTTTGTTGTGTATTATTATGTATTATCGTTAAGTTGTATTATGTTTTGATTTGCATTTGGTTATTTATACTATCACCGATATTATTATTTATAATCACGGTATGTATAGTTAACTTGTATTTATCAAAGAACATATGATGGATGATTATGGAACGTATAGTAAATTAAATTTTAGCGTCTTTGAATATTCAAATACTGAATTTAAGAACAGCTGGTACATGAGGACAACACAACACTGATCGTGGTAACTTATGGCAACATCACTGTTGGGTAGTTAAGTGTGGGAGTGTGTGTAGGCAGTGAAGGAAGGTATAAATAGGAGAACGCGCAGTCAAATGGGTCAGTTCGCAAGTAGTAGTCCTCACCACTTTTCTAATTAGATGTTTACGGTTTCACCGCTCTAATTAGAAAAGCTATCATCCAAACCATATTAGTGTTCCGATTTGGTACATACGACTGTGGAATAGTGGTATTTGGGTTTACGGCTTACCATCCCTTTCACCAAATAGTTGGTAACTTATCAGACAAGACTCAATAATGTTCTGGTTTGAAACGCACGACTATTGAACGAGTCTGGTATTCGGATCTACAGCCTTCCACCTCTTTCATCAATCGTTAGTAGCTGCTGCTGAGTGGGTTGAACGGTAGAGTCTGTTCGGTATTCGCCACGGCTCTGATTTTCGATTCTGTAGCGGCGCTTGTAGATGTGCGTATATTGGCAGTGATATACTTAGATTGTATATATGAGAAATACGTTGACCCCGTGAGATAGGCAACGAATTTGCGCCAATGGATAATTGGGATTAGTATTGGTGTAACTTCAAGAAAAGGCCCCGTATAATATGCAAAATATCTATATATGAAAATTATCTGTTTTCATTCTAAGTGCATATTTTATTGGTTTTATAGGAAAATGTTATGTTATTAGTTTGAAGAGAAACTATATGTGGGAAGAGGCTTAGGTAAATGAATTTCTTAATTTTATATGTATGTACTATAAAACATGAAAATCCGCACAACGGTTGGGAACGGGTAGACTGGACCGAGGCCTTAAATATGGATAGTAAGGAAGCCATGTTTCTTATTCTTGTCTGGCGGTCACTCTGCAAACACTTCACAAAAGAATAAACTTTTATTTAAATAAATATATGTAAAATTAATTAGTGAAGAAAAAGTAAGCTAGGCTAAGCTGTGACATCTTAGTAAGTTTTTCCTTAATTTTTTTGCATACCTCAATAGATTAAATTTTTGTTTTTTTTTGTAAGTTTAGGCAATATTGGATTTATGTATTGCCGAAATAAGAGATTTAATCTAATTGGTTTTTCTTTTATGTGGCCTAATACCACATACGTTATGTGCTGCTCTTACTTTGTTATTTTCGAGCATTCCGTATTTACGGTCATTGCACTGGTAAGAATGTCACGAAAGACTCTCCCAATTCACATTCCATTAACGGTACCAATTTTCTTAATCAGGTTGATTTCGATTTACTCCTTTTTCCAAGACTTTATTGGCTTCTGCTGTGCATTTCGTGTCAGTTGAATTTGATTATCAGCCTGCCAGCCAGCATACATACCACAGAAGACAAATCTCAAAAAAAAAATATATCAAGTGAAAAGTGATGTGTGGTATATATTCAATTTTTTTATTTGTTTATTGCGACTAAATCGCTAAAGTATTAATTTGGGGTTTTATTAAAATTAATTAATCGATTTATATAAGTTAATAAAAAATCTAAATCTAATTCAATGAAATCAAAGCGATTTGTTAAAGTACTGTGTAAAAGTGAAAATAGAGAAATAGGGTGTGAAGTGGAAAAAAGAGCGTTGTGTCATAAGAAAAAAAGATAACAAAAAACATATTTTTTCTATTGTTGAGAAAAAAATATAAACAAAAATTGAGTTACATTTAACCAAATGGAAAAGCTGTTGGGACATTTACTATCATAAACTATCGGGCTGTGCAGACATCACTTGTTTTTGGGACGTAACTTTTTACCTCTTCTTCCCCCCAGCATGAAAGGCCTTTCGTCGTTGGAGCATACGAACAAGTAAGTGAGAATATTAGCATTGTTTAATTCAATTCTCCCCGCTCCGAGCATCACTGGTTCACTGGAATTGAACTCCGTTCGATTTGAGGTTGTGAGAACCAGTTTTTCTATATTAAATGTGGAATTTAAATCATATGAAATCTAAACAAACGTGAATTAATTCCATGCTTTTTGAGAGAGTCATAGTTTGAAAAGCACTGCTGCCTCTCAGCACTATTAAATAGCTAACATGATCATTTCGTTGGTTTCTGTTCTTTTTGCTTGCTATCGCTTTTGATTTTTTCTCCTATACTTGTGATTTACATTCTCGAATTTACATTGATATACTTCCCAACTGAGAAGAAAGACGGTAAGGGTCAATGATCTGAACAGCTGTTTTATTTTTCTTGTTCATAGTTTAATTTTCCAGTGATTCCGAACATTTTAATACCGAAAGTTCTGAACATTTCTACTTCGCACTTGTATTTTGTGTTTTGCTTTTTTTGCCATAGTATTCTATTTAAGGAAATTGTGAAAATTTTTGAATAGTATTTTTTGTTATGCAAAGCAGTTAAATTAACTTGCGAAGCATTCATTTTATTAAAAATTGTTTTTGAATAAGCTCAATTCTAGTGTCTGATTTCTCGATATGAGCCGGTAGAAACATTTGAGGGAACTACAAGTGGGTCTACCCAACATACCCAACATATACTGTGGACTTTGATTCTATTGCAGAAAGAAAAACCACCTCTCAAGTTGCATGCTACATTTAAATGGCGCCCAACGTGGGGCCCGAACAAGATGAAATCGACATATACTTAGTAAGTTTTTTATACTGGCCATGCCATGTTCAATAGATTTTAATAAGGAATTCTTGTTCAGCTACAATTTCCTCTCTTTTTTAATTTTTTTATTCTTCATTCTTCTAACGTTTTTCCATTTTTTTCTTTGATTGCTTTTTCTTTTATTTATGTGTATTACAATTTCTAGGAAATTTATATTTCGAAAAATGTAGTAGTGCTATAGAATATAACCAGTTAATGCAATACACAATCTATTTGTTTTTGTGAGACTTTTCTTAGTTATCATTATTATTGTGTGAATTCAGATTTGATGTCCTAGGACCTAGAACTGACTATAGTATAATAATGGTGTAGCATGAATCATATTCCGTCATGCCAACAAGAATATTTAATGTTATTCCATTTCGCCAACGATCATATTAATGCACGTCATATATAAAAGAATATATAATAGAATATATATTATTACACAACAGTAGGACGAATGCATTAACGTTGTTGGTATAATGACTAAACAGCATAACTGGGACAGTCATCGAACTGCTATCTTCCCGTTGTTTTTGTTATGCTTGATCGGCCGGACGGACTGTATTCACATTCCACCTTTTCAAAACTAGACATATGTATGAATGTAAGTATAGCGTAAGTAAAATAAGCATGCATGTATTATTGAATATTGGGAACCATAGATTATTGCTGAATAATCTTATTTACGATATAAATATCGCCAATGGTTCCCCCAATAAAACACATCATAATTACAATCAAAAAACTGCGTTTCAATCGCAAGAGTAATTAAAAGGATAAAAGTTAGTTCATGGCGATCCTGCCAGTCCTGCTTTAAATTAACAAAGCAATAAATTTGTTTTAGGGCATGCTTTTAAGCAGCAACCGTTGCTTTTGTTAAGCAAAAGGAGTATCGTCAAAGGCAGAAAAAGCAGACAGAGGAAACCCCGAAGTTCCCTGCGGTATGTTTGGAAAAAGACGAGGATGATACGTACACCGCCTTAGGCGCGAGAAGGCTGTACTCCTCCGAACAGTAAAAGCGGATCATCCACCAAAGTGGGAGGTAGCCACCAAGTTGTTGGAGAGGATTGATGAGGTAGAATTCCTCATCAATCAATATATTAAAAACAAAGTGCGCTATGTCCGCACTAGTAAGCCAGAAGGTGATTACTCGCTCTTGGCTAAATATTTTTAATACTACATATTACAATAAGAATATTACTTCCACACAAAAAAAAGAAAAAAAATAAACAGAAATTTTCAAAATGTTAATACATATGAAAAAATAACCAAATACATTTTTTTTAAAAAGATATATTTCTAAATATCATACACTAAGAAAAAAATGTTCGCAAAATTTATATATATACAATTATTTTTATTTTTTTTTAATACAACACAATTAATGTATCTTATTAATAATGGGAAAAGAACAGTCGAAACTAGTAAGACCGAACGCCAATGTTATAAATGAAGCTAAGGCTGTAGAAAGGGAATTAGACCTTTTTAAAATAGAAATATGTCTAATATTAATCGTAGTATTTGTAGGATTGAATCTGGCATTAAAAATGTATTCAATGCACAATAAGATTCTAAAAAAGATATATATGAGTAGGGCAAATCTGAATATATAAACATGGAATGGGAATTGATTGCAAAGGTACTAGAATCGGAAAAAGAAAAATTCAGAAGATCCCACAAGTGCATTAATAAAAACATTTTCATTCGAACTGAAACAGTTAGAAGACATTTAGGCATATTAATTAGCTCGTTGGAAAATATTAGGGAAATAATAGCCAAACACCAGGCTAGATTTATACAAGAGCATAAGAAAGTGACTTTGGATTTATATTGGCTCCTGAGAGATCAATTAGTGAATATATTATCAAAGTACCATATAGATCAAAAGGTACCACACTCGATTGAAGATTCCCTAAAGATAGACATTAATATACTAATACCGTCAGCAAACACTGGAAAATTCACACCAATCTCTGAAGAAAATAATCTTGATTCTGAAGACAGTGGTGAAGAACTAACTATGGCTCAAACGACCATCGAATTTATGAACACTGCATCCCGACTGCTTCCAGATTTTGATGGGAAACCGGAAAATCTACGGTCATTTTTGAACGCACTAACCTTGGTGGACAGTCTTAAAGATACCCATGAGGCAACCGCGGTATCTTTGATAAAGACGAAGCTCAAGGGTAACGCAAGAAATTTGATTGGCACTGAGTCAACAATTCTTCAGATAATAGATAGGCTGGAAATGTGAATCAGTTGAAGTACTTTCAGCTAAAATTATGAGTATTAAACAGAATAATAAATCTGCAAATGGCTACTGCGCTGAGCTGGAGACACTTACAAAATCCTTAGAGGGTGCATATATATCCGATGGATTGTCATGTGAACTAGCGTCCAAATACGCTACTCAACTCGCTGTCAAGGCGATGACAATGAACTGCACCATTGATAAGGTAAAACTTATTATGGAGGCAGGACAATTTAGTAGCATGAATGACACTGTTGGCAAATTTGTTAGTAGTTGCACTGAGGCTACAGGACAGCAGAATGCGGTATTATATTTCAGTCATAGATCACGCGGTAACCGCAGCGGAGGAGGCAAATCCCGCGGCACAGGTGGTTACTATAATAATAACAAGGGAAATTATTACAACCAGAATGGTAATAGAGGTTATAATAACCGTGGTGGTCGCGGTGAAGGTAATCGCGGTCGAGGACAAAATGGACACTACCGCAATCCCAACAGTAACGTCTGGATGACAAATGCGGAAAATGAAGGTTCGGAAAACCCGGACGCCCTCAGATCAAGTCAGTAGACAGAAATGTGTATAATATTAATCTTAGCTTAGGTTTGTTCATTAAACTATACATAAATCACTCTAACACATCAGTAACATTATTAGTAGATACAGGAGCAGAAATCTCATTGATAAAAACAAATTTCATTCCATCACACTGGATAAACACAGATGAAATAACCTCACTAAGTGGCATAGGACAGGGTAAAATAAGATCGATTGGTACTACATTTTTTAATGCAAGATTTAAGAATTACATGATACCTCATGTATTCCATGTGGTTCATGAAGATTTCCCAATACCATGTGCCGGGATAATTGGCATTGATTTCATGAGAAAGTATAATTCCATATTGGATTTCGACCAAGATCAGAATTACCTTATCCTACGCCCACACAATATTCCACAACAAATGGAAACACCCATACAAGGACGATCTAGTTTTACCAGCAAGGTCTGAAGTCATTCGACAGTTAAAACTAAAAACCGCTAGTCACGAAGTATTGGTACCGCACCAAGAACCATGGCCTGGTGTCTTCATAGCAAGCACTTTGGTAAAAAACTGTTCAGGCATATATTCGTATTCTTAACACTAATAATGGCACAGTCACACTAAAACAAGAGAATATTCTAAGTGAATATATCGACGATTACGATATGATATTGGAAAATTATAATAACGAACAAAGGAAGTCACAGATAATTTAAATTTTAATGAAAAATTTTCCGCTAAGATTTAGCAAAATATTAAAAAACCTTTGTTCCGAGTACAGTGATATTTTCGGTTTAGAATCAGAGCAAATTACTACCAATAATTTTAGTGGCCTTCATAGCTCAGTGGAAGTGTGCGCGTCTTGCAATCTGAAGGTGCTGGGTTCGATTCCCGGCCGGCGCACTGGTAAAATTCAACATCAACAAATTTTCACTTTTCATCATTAAATAAGAGTTTCTGCAGCCAATTTTATCATCCGAACACACTTTCACATAAAAATAGTCATTTCGATTGCTCCAAGGTCCAGGGAAGAAACGAATAGCCATTAGCGATACATAACATGGCTGTCAACATAAAAAATGCAGCGCCCCTAGTGGAGGATAGGGGTACAACTCGATTAACATCCCATTCAATTAACATTAACATCAACCTTGAAGAAGGTGCAAATAACAGCCGGACAACATGAGAACGATGATGAACAAAGGTTCCCGCGATAATCGGATACATGCCGGAACGAAGTCTAGTACAATTCAGACTTAAGGATTATCACCTCAGCTCCCTCTAAAAGCTGCTACAACAACAACAACCGATAATTTTTACAAGCAAAAGTTAAGAGTTAAGGACGATGAACCGGTATACATTAAGAACTATCGTATCCCACATATACACAGAGATGAGATCGAAAAGTCCAAAAACTCATAGATGATGATATAGTCGAACCATCACAGTCTGAATATAATAGTCCTATTCTTCTAGTACGGAAGAAATCTCTTCCGAATTCTAAGGAGAAAAGATGGAGACTTGTTATAGACTATAGACAAATAAATAAGAGATTAGTGGCGGACAAATTCCCACTACTAAGGATAGATGACATCTTGGACCAGCTCGGTAGAGCTAAGTATTTTTCTTGTCTTGATCTAATGTCTGGATTCCATCAAATTAGTTTAGAGGAGAAATCTGGGGATCTAACATCATTTTCGACCAGTAAGGGTTCATACAGATTCACTAGACTCCCCTACGGACTAAAAATAGGCCCCAATTCTTTTCAAAGGACGATGACAATTGCTTTTAGTGGTTTGAAACCGGAACAGGCTTTCCAATATATGGATGACTTAGTAGTCATAGGCTGTTCCGAAAAGCACATGCTTTCAAACCTGACAGATGTTTTCAAATTATGCCGTAATAACAATCTTAAACTACATCCTGAGAAATGTTCATTCTTCATGCGAGACGTGACATATCTCGGTCATAAGTGCACTGACAAAGGAATTTTGCCAGATGATGCAAAGCATTCAGTAATCGAGAATTATCCCACGCCAAAGGATGCGGATAGTACAAGAAGATTTGTCGCTTTCTGTAACTATTATCGCAGATTCATAAAGAATTTTTCTGAATACTCAAGACATCTCACAAGATTGTCAAAGAAAGGCGTATAATTTAAATGGACGGAAGATTGCGAACTGCGTTTAGGTATCTGAAAAATGCGTTGATGAGTCTAAATTATTGCAATATCCGGACTTTGAGAGAGAGTTCTGCATAACGACGGATGCAAGTAAGCACGCATGTGGAGCCGTATTGACACAAGAATATAACGGAGAACATTTGCCTATAGCATATGCTTCGAAAATTTTCACAAAAGGTGAAAGCAACAAATCAACCATTGAACAAGAATTAACTGCAATACATTGGGCCATTGCACATTTCAGACCATATATATATGGAAAACACTTCCTGGTTCGCACTGACCATAGACCACTTTCCTATTTATTTTCTATGAATAACCCAAGTTCTAAACTGACCAGAATGAGGCTTGATCTAGAGGAGTATAATTTTACTGTTGAATATCTTAGGGGAAAGGACAATTATGTGGCAGACGCTTTGTCGCGTATTACTATAGAAGACTTAAAAGACATGAACGAAAAGGCAAACTGTGTACTAAAAGTCACGACAAGGTCGATGACAAGAGGAAAGAAATGTACAACAGAAGATAATAACTTGAATAGGCATTATCAAGAAAGTAAACATAATAAGCCCAGTATATATGTACCATTGAATAACACTGACGTCAGAAAATATTATAAATTAAAGATTACCCCCGGGAGATGTTACATTAAACGAGGAAAATCTATAATAACATATATACACATCAATGATTTGTTTATCAATGGGAAGATTGACTTAGGACAATTTTCCCAAGGCTCGAAGAAGTGGCCTGTAAACATAATATTGAAAAGTTACAAGTGGCACCTAGTGAGAAAATTTTTGAATTTGTCTCAATTAATGATTTTAAAGAAATGGGCAATAAGAAATTGGTTGGAATTAAAGTAGCGCTACTAAATGAGGTGACCCGAATTGATGAAAAGAATGCCGAAACTATTCAAGACATTATGAAAAGATATCACGACGATCCAATGACAGGTGGTCACTGTGGCATTTTACGTACAATTCAGAAACTTAGAAGATATTATTTGTGGAAAATATGACTAAAGACGTAACAAAATATATTAAATCATGCTTAAAGTATCAGACAGCCAAGACTACAAAACATTTAAAGACTCCAATGACTTTGACTCCAACACCGGTAGCAGCATTTGATATCGTATTCGTGGATACCATAGGTCCATTTCCAAAGTCAGAAAAAGGCAATGAATATGCAGTCACATTGATATGTGATCTGACGAAATATTTAGTTGCCATACCCATTTGTGACAAGAACGCCAAACAGTCGCTAAGGTGATATTTGTGCATTATAAGGTGATAAGGTGATATTTGTGAAGACGTTCATTTCGGACATGGGCACAGAATATAAAAACACTATATTGACGGAGCTATGTGAACTCCTCAAAACTGAAAAACTAACTTCAACAGCATATCATCACCAAACACTCGGTACAGTTGAGAGAAGCCACCGAACTTTCAACGAGTATGTGAGATCCTACATATCGCTTGACAAAAATGACTGGGATGAATGGCTTAAGTATTTCACGTACTGCTATAATACTACACCATCGACGGCACATGATTATTGTCCATACGAATTAGTTTTTTCAAAACTTCCAAATATGTTCCAACAATTTGCTGAGGTAGATATAATTGCTTCATTATACAATATAGACAGTTATGCTAAGGAAGCAAAGTTTAGATTAGAAGTAGCACATAAGAGAGCACAACAATTATTAGATAAACATAAACAAAGACAGAAAATCATTTATGATAAGACAGCACTAGATCATAAAGTAAATATAGGTGACTCGGTGTTACTCAGGAATGAGACTGGCCATAAGCTAGA
Organism: Polietes domitor; assembly: GCA_947397865.1. NCBI lineage: Eukaryota > Metazoa > Arthropoda > Insecta > Diptera > Muscidae > Polietes > Polietes domitor. The sequence continues at coordinate 105,750,140 of OX377618.1, forward strand.
CCCCAAATATAAGGGACCATATATAATTAAAGATATATTTAAGAATAATAATGTTAAAATAGTTGATAATGAAACTAATAAGGAACAAATAGTTCACAAAAATAGAATTAAGATTTATGTACAAGAATAACATAAGAGAATAATTGAAAAAAATATAGTAAGAAAATAATTGTAAAGATATATATAACTAGTTTAAGATTTATTTTAACTTCAATGTAAAAGAATGTCCATACAATTCAAGTTATATGAACATTCTTCTGAAAAGTGGAGGTGTAGCATGAATCATATTCCGTCATGCCAACAAGAATATTTAATGTTATTCCATTTCGCCAACGATCATATTAATGCACGTCATATATAAAAGAATATCGTATTACACAACAGTAGGACGAATGCATTAACGTTGTTGGTATAATGACTAAACAGCATAACTGGGACAGTCATCGAACTGCTATCTTTCCGTTGTTGTTGTTATGCTTGATTGGCCGGACGGACTGTATTCAATGAATATGAAGAAGGCATTAAAGACATCGTTACTTCTGTTGTTGTCGAGCAGCAATCACAGATTTTGGACGCTTTGTCAGGGCAAATTTCTAGATTAGTGGAGAAGAGTGTTGAGGCCAGTATTTCTAAATTGAATATGAATATGAATGAACAGGTCCATCTTCCTCGAACCGGAATCCAGTTATGTATACCCTACCTGATGTCGAGCAGCAGTTGTTCGGTTTGGCTGCGACATCTGATAACCGACATAACATAAGTCATGGGACTAAATCCGGCAATGGTCTGAATCGTTCTCATACAAGTCGATCTAATACATTTTCCGAGTTGGAGGCTCAAGTTTACAGGTAGCTCTAACTCATTGTCAGTGGATACGTTTATTTATCGTGTTGAGGCCTGACCAAACAAACATTGAATGGTAACATCCAAATATTATGCGGAAATGCAGGGGCATTGTTCGAAGGAAAAGCCAACGATTGGTTTTGGCGTTTTCATGAGACCGTAGATAATTTCCAATGGACCGATTTGTGTCGAGCATTAAGGCAACAATATAAGGATCAACGAACAGATATTGATATTAGGGAAATGATCAGGGACAGGAAACAGAAAGTTAATGAGCCTTTTGACATTTTCTATGAATCAGTGATAGAGTTGGTGGACTGATTGCACGAGCCATTAAGTGACAAGACGTAGGTGGAGATACTAAGACACAACTTATTGCCGGACATACAGCATGAAATATTGAATATGTCTGTTGACTCTGTCAGCCAACTGCGTGGCATATGCCGCCGGCGAGAATTTTTCTTGCAGGATATGCGCAGGAAACATGGTGCTAATATTTCAGGTAATAAGTTGAACCAGTTTCAAAAACGCTTGTCTGAGGTGGACATTGTCGAGGAATCTGTTCAGGAAGTGCTTCAATTTGAAGAAAATATATCCGAAATTAATTTAATCGGCTGGAATTGTAGAAATTCAGGACATATCAAGATTGCGTTGCCGAAAAGTCTGTTTTTTGTTAATGGAAACTAGAAAAAAGGAAACTTTTAGTTAATTTTCCAACTTTTTAGGAAATTTTTACTGGAGCGTTTGGAAACCACTCATATTTTATTGCCAGGATCTTCGAGAAATATTTTGATACATTCGTCCGACAGACATTGTCGGCAAAATTGCATTTCAGTAATCCATCTATCAGTACACTCAAAGGAATATGTCAGTAAAAGAAAGCAGAAAGTATACTGAAAGAGCAGATTTTCTGCTGTTAAAAAAGAGACAACAGATTTGTATCTGCTGAGATGGTAAACAGCTGTTTGCTGTTTTTAGCAATATATATGATACGCATATTGTCTCAAGCTAATATAAAAGAAAATTTGAGCTAAACTCGCTTATGAACGCTTATCTATTTTTATATTTTAATTAACAACAGCCAATTTTAACAGACTGCAAACTCTTTAGCAGTGTGCATGGTGATGTAAGATTGCAGAAAACTGATGTTATGCCAAAAAACAGCTGTAATAGCAGAAAAGTGTCTGCTGATATGCAGCAGACAATCGCTGCTTTTATTAACAGACTTGTTCTCTAAGTGTAGAACTTTTTTAAATAGTTGCTTGAAATTACATACATACATATCGAGGGCTTATATTCATAAGTAGCTAAGAACAAAAACATAACTTTTCAGTAGAGCGAAAAAACCTTAAAAACCCCAACCCCCCCCCCCCCGGCGCACGGCCCTGAATCTAGGAGATCGTTAGACATTGGGGTTTAAACAATTCATTAATAATATCATTAATTAGATGAGATGCTGGAATATAAGTTACTTCAAATGGACAAATATACACTGAAAGAAAAACTACGTAACGGGAACGAAATTGTACGTTGCTGCAACGAATTTGGTAATTGAAAGTCAACCAACGTCGGCGTTCGGTGCTGCAACGAAAAAGTTTCGTTTATTATAGTTCCGCAAGGAATATATACGATGCTGCAACAACTGTTTCGTTGCTGCAACAACGCTAATTCATTGGTGCAACAACTCTGATTCTGTTTCGTTGCTACAATAACGCGCTGAAACATTGTGGTTTCGAAAATATTCATGGCATTAAATTAAATATTTTCGTGGTAGCAACGAACGCTGATTGATTTTCAAAAACAAAATTCGTCCCAGCCTCTAACGTTTCACTATAGATAATTTAGTTCCATGATGACCACCGACAGTGGACTTCGAAGTGATTATTCGCAACAGCAGCTTAACTACTTAAGGCATAACTCCAACAACGTGAATGAATACTATCGAATACATCCTAAAAACATACACACTTGAACAACACATAATTTGGGTGTCTCCGATTGTTGCACCGACCAATAAATTGTTGCTGCAACGATATCAGTTTCGAATGATTTGTTGAGGCAAAGTGTTCCATTCCAAACTCCAATAATTTTAACAAATTTTGACAAAATAATATGGATTTATATAAAAACAATGATTATAATCAGAAATTGTTGCAGGAACGAAAGTACGAAAAATCGGTTTCATACCATAAACGTTCACATCGTTGCAGCAACGTGTCAGATTGTTGTGGGAACGTAATATTTCGATGCTGCAATGAAATGACAATAACGAATCTGATTCGAACGATTTTTCTTTCAGTGTAGTAGTCCATCTAATATTATCTAGTAAACTAATTTACAAATTTTAGGTCCATAATTGCTTAATTTGTATACCCTAAACCACAGCGTGGAATAGGGTATTATAAGTTATTTCCACGCCAAATGTTTGCAACACCAAAAAATAATTAAGCTGTACCCTTAAGCTTATGATCCAAGAACATATTGCAATTGTTGTGCGATCACCGTGAAATTTGGTAGGAGATTTTTCGGACCAGACTTATTTTTTCTATTTACTGCTCCAGACTCCACATTTTAAATTGGATCTTGATCAAATTATCCATATAATGTTACATTTCAGCTAAGGAACATCTACAGCAAAAGTGGAACAGATGGAAAAAGTCGAACATATAATTTAGGTCCAAGTTTAGATATTATATAAAAATTTTCCAACGCACAGGTTCCAAATCGATTTTTGAAGTTAATTCCGTAATTTTTAAACGGATAAATATATCTCGACGAAATTTCACATGTCCAGAGTAGAAGATTTTCTAGATGATTTGCAAAATTTTGGATCTCTACAGCGTATGGGGCAAACTGGTTAACATTCCAAGATTGCTAACTAGGGTTTGCATCCCGGGATTTCCTGGGGGAAAATTCCCGGGAAATCGCATTTTTTTCATTTCCCGCATCCCGGGAAATTCGCAAGGGAATTCAGTTGAAACTTTTACTTATTTCTTCCTATAATTTTCAAAATAAAATGAAAAATGTTGTAGAATAACTAGCTCATATCGCTTTTAATTAGGTATGTCAAATATTGCAGTTGGATAACAAACTATTTTTAAGCTGTGTTCGGATATGCACCCAAAATCCACTTTTTCGGATTTTGCCTGTCGGACTCCATATGGAAAAGTGTAAAATCCGGAAAATGTAGATTTTGGGTGTGTATCCGAACGCCCAAAATAAATGAAGTTATTCGTTTGAAACTATTTTAAACAATGCTATGAAATACACAAGTAACAATTGTATTAAAAAGTCAAGATGAGTGTCTAAAAAGAGTTTAAAGTTTTCGATGCGACAGGACAAGCAGACAACTTAAACATTTTATTTAATGCTCTACTGACAATTAAGCCAACATCTGTTGAATCTGATCGATCATTCTCCGTCACGTCCACATTTTTCAATAACATAAGAAATATCTGATGAGGCCATAAATGCATTGTCTGCTCTTATTTCAAATATACGCTTGCATATGTACATACATTTAATTAATTTTGAAACTTGAAACATTGCACTTTATTATATAAATTCTGTAGCAGGTTCGTTGTGAAATACATATTTAGATTAATCATTAGCTTTTTTTAGTCTTAAGCACACTCTTTTGTTGAGATAATCTCTCATGTTACGTTAGAGTCGGGAGCAAACACGGATACTAAACCTCTTGAAATATTTATATATGTTTTAACGATTTAAGATAAAGCAAGATGCTGAAATTTTTTAACTGTAATTAAATCAATACATTATAGTTACATTACATATTTTTTTACTTTAACAAAATGTGCATGTTTCATTGGAAAAAATAAGTTTAACAATATGTTGACGATTTCCCGTGATGTCCCGGGATCCCGGGAAATAAAAAGTACGGGAAAATACAAACCCTATTGCTAACCTCGACCATGCAAAATTTTGAAATGAGTGCCAAAACTACAATAATGCACCGATTGGAAAGATATTTTGCACAGTGATTATGAAGGTGATCATAATTTTCATTTGACTGCTTGCGGAGCAAAGGCCATCAATGATAGTGCTCATAAATATATAGTTTAAGAGATATGTACATATGTAAGTTATAGGAAAAAACGTCATATTTTTGGCGAGGTTGGTTTGGTATTCTTAACCTTCCGATCTCATTATTAGCCCTATTGTTCAAATTATATAGTTAGATTGCTTATAAAATTTTAAATAAACTAGTTAAAAGATTGGTGTCAATTTTTCACTACAATTAGAATTTACATGCTTGAAAACACAAAACTTCGTTTCCAAAAAGGCGACAACATTATTTCGCATGTGTAAATTTGTTTTATGTTTCAGCATACATCATAATTTAGATATATTTGATTTCCTTCTTTAATCATTCTGTGAGCTGACCCCCCTGTAGGTCCTCTCCAAAATTTCAAATAAAAACCAGTAAGGAAAGGCTAAAGTCGGGCGGAGCCGACTATATGATACACTCCACTTTCTATCAGAATACAATTCAATTCGGAAAAAAGTGAAAACGGGAAGAATTTTTGTATGTTTCCTAATCATAGGCTAAAACAAATCAAGTCGGGAGCGAAATTTGTATAGGAGCTATATATAAATCTGAACCGATCTGACTCATTTTCATCCTGGGTGTTTCTCATGCAAATATAAGATATTTTGCCAAATTTGAAGAAAATCTGTTAAAATATGTGGTTTCTGGAGCGGAAAACTCAAATCGGGAGTGAAATTCGTATGCGGGCTATATCTAAATCTGAACCGATCTGGCTCATTTGGTGTGTTTCATGGGTGTTTCTAGTTTAAATAGAAGATGTTTTGCCAATTTTGAAGAAGATCTGTTAAAATATGTGGTTTCTACAGCAGAAAAAGTCAAATCGGGAGTGAAATTCGTATGGGGGCTATATCTATATCTGAACCGATCTGGCTAATTTTCACCGTGGGTGTTTCTAGTTGAAATGTAAGATGTTTTACCAAGTTTGAGGAAAATCTGTTGTAATATGTGGTATCTAGCGGGAAAAGAGTCAAATCGGGTGTGAAATTCGTATGGGGACTATATCTAAATCTGAACCGATCTGGCTCTTTTTCACCGTGGGTGTTTGTAGTTGAAATATAAGATGTTTTGCCAATTTTGAAGCACATCTGTTATAATATGTGGTTTCTACAGCAGAAAAAGTCAAATCGGGAGTGATATTCGTATGGGGGCTATATCTATATCTGAACCGATCTGGCTAATTTTCACCGTGGGTGTTTCTAGTTGAAATGTAAGATGTTTTGCCAATTTTGAAGAACATCTGTTAAAACATGCGGTTTCTACAGCAGAAAAAGTCAAATCGGGAGTGAAATTCGTATGGGGGCTATATCTAAATCTGAACCGATCTGACCAATTTTCACAAGAGGTATTTCTAGTTGAAATGTAAGATGTTTTACCAAGTTTGAGGAAAATCTGTTGTAATATGTGGTATCTAGCGTGAAAAGAGTCAAATCGGGAGAGAAATTCGTATGGGGGCTATATCCAAATCTGAACCGATTTTCTTCAAATTAAATGGCGTTCGTCCTTATCCCGAAAAACTTTGTTGTGCAAAGTTTCATTTGGTTCTGGCTACAATTGCGACCTGTACTTTGATTACAAGAATAGATGGACAGACGGACGGACGGACGGACGGACATCGTTAAATCGATTCAAAAAGTGATTCTAAGTCGATCGGTATAATTAACAATGGGTCTATCTCGCTTCCTTTTGGGTGTTACAAACAAATGCACAAAGACATAATACTCTCGTGGAGTGTATAAATATTTGCAAAAATTCACAAAATGGAAAGCACCGAAAATTAATACTTACGTTAACGAATGCCGTGATTAGTATTAAATCGTGCAAAGTTATCCTCCGGCTTCATTCCAAATTTCAGCGAGTGAGTAAAAATGTTTATTTTTTAATTTTAAATTTGTTCGAAAAAATGGACAAATATACACTGAAAGAAAAACTACGTAACGGGAACGAAATTGTACGTTGCTGCAACGAATTTGGTAATTGAAAGTCAACCAACGTCGGCGTTCGGTGCTGCAACGAAAAAGTTTCGTTTATTATAGTTCCGCAAGGAATATATACGATGCTGCAACAACTGTTTCGTTGCTGCAACAACGCTAATTCATTGGTGCAACAACTCTGATTCTGTTTCGTTGCTACAATAACGCGCTGAAACATTGTGGTTTCGAAAATATTCATGGCATTAAATTAAATATTTTCGTGGTAGCAACGAACGCTGATTGATTTTCAAAAACAAAATTCGTCCCAGCCTCTAACGTTTCACTATAGATAATTTAGTTCCATGATGACCACCGACAGTGGACTTCGAAGTGATTATTCGCAACAGCAGCTTAACTACTTAAGGCATAACTCCAACAACGTGAATGAATACTATCGAATACATCCTAAAAACATACACACTTGAACAACACATAATTTGGGTGTCTCCGATTGTTGCACCGACCAATAAATTGTTGCTGCAACGATATCAGTTTCGAATGATTTGTTGAGGCAAAGTGTTCCATTCCAAACTCCAATAATTTTAACAAATTTTGACAAAATAATATGGATTTATATAAAAACAATGATTATAATCAGAAATTGTTGCAGGAACGAAAGTACGAAAAATCGGTTTCATACCATAAACGTTCACATCGTTGCAGCAACGTGTCAGATTGTTGTGGGAACGTAATATTTCGATGCTGCAATGAAATGACAATAACGAATCTGATTCGAACGATTTTTCTTTCAGTGTAGTAGTCCATCTAATATTATCTAGTAAACTAATTTACAAATTTTAGGTCCATAATTGCTTAATTTGTATACCCTAAACCACAGCGTGGAATAGGGTATTATAAGTTATTTCCACGCCAAATGTTTGCAACACCAAAAAATAATTAAGCTGTACCCTTAAGCTTATGATCCAAGAACATATTGCAATTGTTGTGCGATCACCGTGAAATTTGGTAGGAGATTTTTCGGACCAGACTTATTTTTTCTATTTACTGCTCCAGACTCCACATTTTAAATTGGATCTTGATCAAATTATCCATATAATGTTACATTTCAGCTAAGGAACATCTACAGCAAAAGTGGAACAGATGGAAAAAGTCGAACATATAATTTAGGTCCAAGTTTAGATATTATATAAAAATTTTCCAACGCACAGGTTCCAAATCGATTTTTGAAGTTAATTCCGTAATTTTTAAACGGATAAATATATCTCGACGAAATTTCACATGTCCAGAGTAGAAGATTTTCTAGATGATTTGCAAAATTTTGGATCTCTACAGCGTATGGGGCAAACTGGTTAACATTCCAAGATTGCTAACTAGGGTTTGCATCCCGGGATTTCCTGGGGGAAAATTCCCGGGAAATCGCATTTTTTTCATTTCCCGCATCCCGGGAAATTCGCAAGGGAATTCAGTTGAAACTTTTACTTATTTCTTCCTATAATTTTCAAAATAAAATGAAAAATGTTGTAGAATAACTAGCTCATATCGCTTTTAATTAGGTATGTCAAATATTGCAGTTGGATAACAAACTATTTTTAAGCTGTGTTCGGATATGCACCCAAAATCCACTTTTTCGGATTTTGCCTGTCGGACTCCATATGGAAAAGTGTAAAATCCGGAAAATGTAGATTTTGGGTGTGTATCCGAACGCCCAAAATAAATGAAGTTATTCGTTTGAAACTATTTTAAACAATGCTATGAAATACACAAGTAACAATTGTATTAAAAAGTCAAGATGAGTGTCTAAAAAGAGTTTAAAGTTTTCGATGCGACAGGACAAGCAGACAACTTAAACATTTTATTTAATGCTCTACTGACAATTAAGCCAACATCTGTTGAATCTGATCGATCATTCTCCGTCACGTCCACATTTTTCAATAACATAAGAAATATCTGATGAGGCCATAAATGCATTGTCTGCTCTTATTTCAAATATACGCTTGCATATGTACATACATTTAATTAATTTTGAAACTTGAAACATTGCACTTTATTATATAAATTCTGTAGCAGGTTCGTTGTGAAATACATATTTAGATTAATCATTAGCTTTTTTTAGTCTTAAGCACACTCTTTTGTTGAGATAATCTCTCATGTTACGTTAGAGTCGGGAGCAAACACGGATACTAAACCTCTTGAAATATTTATATATGTTTTAACGATTTAAGATAAAGCAAGATGCTGAAATTTTTTAACTGTAATTAAATCAATACATTATAGTTACATTACATATTTTTTTACTTTAACAAAATGTGCATGTTTCATTGGAAAAAATAAGTTTAACAATATGTTGACGATTTCCCGTGATGTCCCGGGATCCCGGGAAATAAAAAGTACGGGAAAATACAAACCCTATTGCTAACCTCGACCATGCAAAATTTTGAAATGAGTGCCAAAACTACAATAATGCACCGATTGGAAAGATATTTTGCACAGTGATTATGAAGGTGATCATAATTTTCATTTGACTGCTTGCGGAGCAAAGGCCATCAATGATAGTGCTCATAAATATATAGTTTAAGAGATATGTACATATGTAAGTTATAGGAAAAAACGTCATATTTTTGGCGAGGTTGGTTTGGTATTCTTAACCTTCCGATCTCATTATTAGCCCTATTGTTCAAATTATATAGTTAGATTGCTTATAAAATTTTAAATAAACTAGTTAAAAGATTGGTGTCAATTTTTCACTACAATTAGAATTTACATGCTTGAAAACACAAAACTTCGTTTCCAAAAAGGCGACAACATTATTTCGCATGTGTAAATTTGTTTTATGTTTCAGCATACATCATAATTTAGATATATTTGATTTCCTTCTTTAATCATTCTGTGAGCTGACCCCCCTGTAGGTCCTCTCCAAAATTTCAAATAAAAACCAGTAAGGAAAGGCTAAAGTCGGGCGGAGCCGACTATATGATACACTCCACTTTCTATCAGAATACAATTCAATTCGGAAAAAAGTGAAAACGGGAAGAATTTTTGTATGTTTCCTAATCATAGGCTAAAACAAATCAAGTCGGGAGCGAAATTTGTATAGGAGCTATATATAAATCTGAACCGATCTGACTCATTTTCATCCTGGGTGTTTCTCATGCAAATATAAGATATTTTGCCAAATTTGAAGAAAATCTGTTAAAATATGTGGTTTCTGGAGCGGAAAACTCAAATCGGGAGTGAAATTCGTATGCGGGCTATATCTAAATCTGAACCGATCTGGCTCATTTGGTGTGTTTCATGGGTGTTTCTAGTTTAAATAGAAGATGTTTTGCCAATTTTGAAGAAGATCTGTTAAAATATGTGGTTTCTACAGCAGAAAAAGTCAAATCGGGAGTGAAATTCGTATGGGGGCTATATCTATATCTGAACCGATCTGGCTAATTTTCACCGTGGGTGTTTCTAGTTGAAATGTAAGATGTTTTACCAAGTTTGAGGAAAATCTGTTGTAATATGTGGTATCTAGCGGGAAAAGAGTCAAATCGGGTGTGAAATTCGTATGGGGACTATATCTAAATCTGAACCGATCTGGCTCTTTTTCACCGTGGGTGTTTGTAGTTGAAATATAAGATGTTTTGCCAATTTTGAAGCACATCTGTTATAATATGTGGTTTCTACAGCAGAAAAAGTCAAATCGGGAGTGATATTCGTATGGGGGCTATATCTATATCTGAACCGATCTGGCTAATTTTCACCGTGGGTGTTTCTAGTTGAAATGTAAGATGTTTTGCCAATTTTGAAGAACATCTGTTAAAACATGCGGTTTCTACAGCAGAAAAAGTCAAATCGGGAGTGAAATTCGTATGGGGGCTATATCTAAATCTGAACCGATCTGACCAATTTTCACAAGAGGTATTTCTAGTTGAAATGTAAGATGTTTTACCAAGTTTGAGGAAAATCTGTTGTAATATGTGGTATCTAGCGTGAAAAGAGTCAAATCGGGAGTGAAATTCGTATGGGGGCTATATCCAAATCTGAACCGATTTTCTTCAAATTAAATGGCGTTCGTCCTTATCCCGAAAAACTTTGTTGTGCAAAGTTTCATTTGGTTCTGGCTACAATTGCGACCTGTACTTTGATTACAAGAATAGATGGACAGACGGACGGACGGACGGACGGACATCGTTAAATCGATTCAAAAAGTGATTCTAAGTCGATCGGTATAATTAACAATGGGTCTATCTCGCTTCCTTTTGGGTGTTACAAACAAATGCACAAAGACATAATACTCTCGTGGAGTGTATAAATATTTGCAAAAATTCACAAAATGGAAAGCACCGAAAATTAATACTTACGTTAACGAATGCCGTGATTAGTATTAAATCGTGCAAAGTTATCCTCCGGTTTCATTCCAAATTTCAGCGAGTGAGTAAAAATGTTTATTTTTTAATTTTAAATTTGTTCGAAAAAATAGCTATGTGCTGGAGAACACATAGCTAGAGTTTTTATACCTGAAACACATAGATACTTTTGCTACAATCTGAACCAATAGAGATATCGAAAAATGCTTTGGTCTTCAAGGAGTTACACACTCCGTAGAGTGAGGCAGCTTAAGAAAGAAATGGGCAAATAATTTTCTACTTTATATGATTTATTTGTAAGAAAAATTGTTTGTACTTAAATTAATCTATTGACTGCGTATAAATTGATGAAACAATTTTCTAATTTGTATAGGGTGATTTTTTAAGAGCTTGATAACTTTTTTTTTTTAAAAAACTCATAAAATTTGCAAAATCTCATCGGTTCTTTATTTGAAACGTTAGATTGGTCCATGACATTTACTTTTTGAAGATAATTTCATTTAAATGTTGACCGCGGCTGCGTCTTAGGTGGTCCATCCGCTTAGTCCAATTTTGGCATTTCCACGTTTTTGAGTAACAGAGACCCAATTGGTGCGAACGGCGACGAATCGAAAATTGGTGGTCATCATTAACACTGGCCGATACAGCTGCGATATTTTCTTCAGTTCGCACTCTACGTAAGCGTGTTGGTGGTTTAATGTCCAACAATGTAAATTTGGTGCGAAATTTAGTCACAATAGCCCGAATAGCCGCTTCAGTGGGTCGATTAAACTGACCATAAAATGGAAGCGCGCAATGAACTTTCTTAACAGAGCACGCATTTTGATAATAAAATTCAATAATTTGCAAGCGTTGTTCGTTTGTAAGACGATTCATGATGAAATGTCAAAGCATACTGAGCATCTTTCTCTTTGACACCATGTCTGAAATCCCACGTGATCTGTCAAATACTAATGCATGAAAATCCTAACCTCAAAAAAATCACTCTTTACAAGGGGGACAGAAATCAATTCGGAGTATAAATTCCTCCAGATACGTAGGATCTGGAATCGAGAATTTGGTGTGAATACGTAATTGCGGTAAATGGGTTTTTTTAAATTTTGTGAGCATTTACAAGCGATTTACGCTGAAATTAATATCCTTACACCGCGTACGAAGTAGCTTTTTTTGATTTTTTAGTTGCCACACTTTAAAAAAACTCACCACAAGTTACTATTTCTGTTAATTGCACACTAAAAACTGAAAGTCAGTAACAGGGTTGCAAAATTAAACGTTTATAGCAAAATAAAAAAAGACAGAAAAGTCGATCTTAGAATTTATTCGGCTGCATAAATTCAAATCCGCATGCAAAGAAACCCAAGTGTTTTTATATATTTTTATATATTTTAATAATATATAATTTACTAAACGTATACTTCATTCAAAAAAGAGACTGAACTGATGTGATTTTTTCAATTAATTATTCTCCAATTATTAACATTAATTAGTATAGAGAATTCTTTGTTCACTGAATAGCATTGTATTAATAATGGTTGAGATGAATTTAGTATAATATTTTTCAGTTTTTCCCTTTTTCATATTAACTCGTCTAAAAATGTTATATGTCTTCAATTGAAAATATTTCCTTATTCACTCTTACCATTTATCGTCATTTCTTCAGAAAGGTCCACCATGCTCAAAAAACAAAAAGTTAAAAATATCGTTACTTTCTTGTCTTAAGGAGTCCAAATTTTAGTTACAATGATCATTGCATTCATGTTTCATTAATTTTTTATTTTTAAGAAAATTTTTTCACAAACATTTGCATTATTGAGCCACGATATTTGTTACAACAATAACCAACTCCAATTATATGAAAGAATTGATAATAAAGATCAGACCGTTCTAGTTTCTCCTGTCATATAGAAATTTATTTGGTCACGCGTAGATCACATTCACGTTCTAGTTTGTAAAAACTTTTATTAACTCGACAAATTGTAAAACAAACAAAAATATTCGAAATCCTTTACAAAAAGATTTATGTAAAAAGTCCGGAGCAATTCGCACTGCTGTGCGTTTTTGTAGCTAATATTTTAGGACATTTCATTTCAATTGTTTTATTCTTTTTACTAATTATAGAACACAAATATATATAGAAGTAAAAAATAAGTTTTGGCTTGTTTTTCACACCTTTGAAAAGTACGACTGTCACCTATGTGACCAAGGAAATGCCCATATGAAGGATTAAGTGCCAGAAAATAATTTCTTAAAATGCATTATTAGAAAAAGTTGTGTTTTTAAAAAAAATTTTTATTCGTATATTTTAGTTGAGTGTTATCTTAATAGTTTTTGATTTTGACTAAACTTTTCAACAATTCAAATAAATGATAAATACAAATAGTTTTGTTTTATTTTAAAATAAATAATTTTTATCTTTAAAATTTTGAGGTGTAGTTTTTTATGTGCTGTGCTGTTAACTGTAATTTTTAATAAACTTTTAAACAATTCAAATAAATATTTGTTCGACTGATTTGGTTTTACTGTAACAACATTTTTCGTTGAAATCATCATGTGAACTTTTTTGTGCATGAGGAAAAATTTCTGCTTTAAATTTGTGTATTGTTATTTAAAAACTTGTCTGCCCCTTGAATTTGAACCCACGATCTACTCGACTACCACTTGCTCCGTTTTCAGCATGTTAACAGTATTATTCCCTTATGAACCTGCTGATTACGCGCTGATTATCGTGGGCATGTCTTGATTTAAAGCAATTACTCGGATCCAATAATGGCATGCCTGGTTAAAAATAAAATGCATTGATCGAGATTTGAACAAATAGTTTTTCTCCTAAAAATTGATTCATGTCATAATGAATACCTCCGCCTGATGTGTCAAAACAGCAGCCTTGTTCTACACCATCCAGCAGATCGTAAGATCGAATTCACAAAAATAAATCCAACCACAAATCATCATCGGGTATATGACGGCTTTCGCTTTTGGGTGAAAGTGGAAAAATATCTCAAAATAGGTGTGATGACTTCCACTTTCACGTCAATTTTGCTTATGCTCTAAGGAAAGCAAACGTAATGTGGATTTTCGGTACCAAAAATGCATTGTAAATAAGAAAAAAACACGGTCAATATTTGATATGTTTTACATGTAAAACAGATAATTGCACAAAAATATATGGATTTTAAGAAAATACTTCATTTTGTTGCTACATCTCAGTTCCACTTTGTTGTCTCATTGAATTGTTTCTTTTTTGTTGTGGCAAATGACATATGGTAGGTTCGAAAATGTGAATTTATTATTGAAATGATCAAAAGATTGTCTATTCAACATGATTGTGAAAGCAAACATCTTTTTAAACACAAAATATAATTTGCTGATCACTCAATTCCACGTGGAAGTCATCACACCTACTTTTTACAAAGGTGATTTCAAAAAGTAAAGTGAAACCAAAACACGGCGAAAGCTATCAAATACCTAAATATTTCTGTTATCTTCCTCTTATATTCCTCAATTTGTTCCCACACGGAATATTCTACCCTAAAATAGGAGGTATAACAAGTAAAAGAGGCGTAAAGTTTGGCCGAATCTTACATACCCTCCACTCGGAGTGTGTTCCACAGTATTGTCGGTAGATTAGAGGCTGTCTACGTTGCCGAGAAGTGCACTACCGTATTGTGATTCTTCATTATTATAATATTAATAGTTATCTACTATATCAATATTAATATAACTATTAGTCAGAATTCTTCAAAAATGTGCTCTAAATATTATTAGGTAGAAACAATTTCCCTCAAGCCCGATTTTCCCCATTTACAATATCTTGATTCCATCTACATCATAAATGTCGGTACACTAAATGTCTGGAAAATATCATGATTCTAGCTTTGTTTGATTGTAGCCAAATTTAATTCCATTAAGATCCTGATGCTACGAATATCGGAAGATCTCTTTATTACTCGCGTCACCGCAGTCAGAGAAGTGTACACACCGAATTTCATTATTGTAGCTGCAGCCGTTTGGTTGGTGCCAAAGTACAAATTTCAACAAAATCCTTTTTATTTCGTATCTTCACAGTCGGATGAATGTACACACCGAATTTCATGATTTCAACTTCAGTGGTTTTGGTAGGTACCATATTTATCCCTCTTTTCAAGTTGTATTCATTAAAAGTACAAATTAGAAGGATGTACATTCCAAATTTCATGTTTCTAGCAGTTATCGAGAGAAGCAATTCAAGGCAAAGGATGTTCAAGAAAATATTGCGCGGTGATCACACTCGACATCAGAAATGCGTTTAACTCTGCAGGATGGAAGCAAATAATGTTATCTTTGATAAGACTGAATGAACAGGTACTCCGGTATTGGCAAATGAGATGGGACAACACATGCAAAGGAAGGTATATATATATGATAAAATTCTAAGACGATCTAGCTATGTCCGTCCGTCTGTGGAAATAACGCTAGCATCTAAACGAAATGAGCTAGGACGTCCAAATTTGACATAAATGTGTCTTATAGTTGTAGATCGGATGGAATTGAATGTGCGCGAAATCGGTACAGAGGGAACAACATTTCGCTCACAAGGAATGAAAATACACCTAATATTCCGAGTATTTAAACATGTTTTTTGAATATCTCCGTTTATATTTGCTTGATATTTGGTATGATTAAAGTGATTTTTATTTGTAGGGGGTGAAATGGGACAAAAAGGGATAAAAATGGTGCCTATAAAACGACGGCAGCTAGAAACACGAATGAAAAAAAGGGATAACGATTGTACCAAACAAATCATGAAATTCGGAGTATCCATTCCTCTGACTTCATAGACACGAAAAATAAAAAGGTGTTTCTAAATTCGTACTTTCAAGGGATACAATGGGAACAGGGGATAAAAATGGTACCCACTAAACGGCGACATCTAGAATGATGATAGCTCATGTAAAATAAAGAGATTTTCGAAAGTCGTACTTTTGAGGGGGAGGTGAAATGGAAAAAAAAAGGGATAAAAATGGTACCAACCAAATGGACGGAACTAGAATCATGGAATTCTGTATATAGTTTCCTCTGACTGCATAGACTCGTAAATGTAAAACATTTTTTTCAATTTCGTACTTTTTTACTTTTACGGCATAAATGGGTAGGATCAACAAGTTAGGTTATCTTGTATTGTGTACGTAGGAGATAATGCATTATAAAATTTTGGAATTAAAATAGGATGGAAATACGACCAACCTAATGATTGGAGCTGAAAATGCTTCCGCTATTTATTAAAGCTTTTTTGAAGATTGCTGCCTTTATTTACTTACTATACTATAAACATATTGGTATTTACTTACTATACTATAAACATATTGGTAACTCGGCCCGCCCGAACTTAACGCCGTTTTAATTGTTAAAAGTTATACCATTGGGTAGAATTATATTATTTTTACTGTGTATTAACCTTTGAGTATCGTGGTTTTCACGAATAATTGTTTAAGTCATAAAATGAAATTTTTTAGGAGAACGAAAACAAATTATTTGCAGCTTCGGTAAAAGCCTTTTTAACTCTCTTCTTAACTGATATATTTATAATGTCTTTATAAGTTATATAAAATCCTTATAAATCGTCTTATGCGATTATTCGTGAATACCATTCGACACAGTAGCGGAGCCGTGGTCCTCCGGTTTGTATAAAATTAGGCAAGTTTATTCACCAGGTTGCTGCCAAGTTTTTGGCGTTAAAATTTTGGCATTCTTCAATGTTTGTATTTTATGATTCATCAAAATTTGCAATTTACAATATTTCTAGAAATAGATTGTCAGAAAATAACACACAATTTTCTATAAATCCTGTCAAAATTTCAAATGTTGAGGTCCTTAATGCCCCAGCAAAATAGAAGTACTTCCGTAGGAAGCACATTTTAATCACATTTCAAAATCCAAATGTGAATTTTTCCCGCTTTTGAGGAAGTTCTTTTAAACAACTTCTAAAAAAGTCGAATAGCATTTTCACAAGTGAATGGGAACGAATTTTTAGTATGGGGTTACACTTTGCACTCCGAAAGTCTCGGGTTCGAATCCTGGCTCGATTCGATTTTATTACTGTAGGTGAAAATATTCTTCCACCAACTTATTCTTATTTAAATATAGAGTTACTAAATAAGTAATTTAAATATTATTATTATCATTATTTTTTCATATCTACTGTAAAATTACTACCGAAATTGGCATTAATTTAATTTAATTGATACATAATTAACATTGAATCAACTCTAACATAATTCATTGTTAATCAAATAAATTCCCTTATTTTGAATCGTGTTAGAATTTTAACTTACAAATACTTTTACGTACATTAATTGGTGCCGAAACCCGGGAAATTTTTCGTGATATATTGAAAATTTGAAGTTTTTCTTTGTTTGTGGTGAAATTCTGTGAGGAAGTGATTATCATTTTCATTGGCAAGGTTGTGCAACAAAACGTGGCTGATTTTTTGGAAATAATAATGTGCTCCCTTGATCAATTGATACAAATACAGAGGGACACTCTTTAAATTTTGATGAAATACCAAACAAGGTTTGATGCAAAGACTAGTTCGGAGTTAAATCGCGGTTATTTGCTTTCATTTGAACAAAGGATTGATGATTTGTTTAATAACACAGTGCAACACGAAAAAAAATAACCATATACGGACACCGCTACATGATAAAAGACCAAAAAAAAAAAGACCCGTGTTTTTTTTTTCCCCAAAGTCATGCACTTTTTTTTTATGGGCCCCCAGAGATTTGAGGCCTCGGTGTAATTTTTGGAAAAAAGTGATCATATTCTCAGGCTCATATCTTGCAAACCGTTCGGAATTTTGATTTACTCTCTGAGGCAAAGTTCTAGCTCTTGTCATAAAGAACAAAAATTGTGAACATATAAAATCAAAAAAACTTCATCTTCAAGGTCAAAATCGCAAAAAACTTAAAAAAATTCGATTTTTTTTAACCTTTTTCCCCTGTTCAGGTCCATAGGTAGCAAACCGTTGAAAATTCAGGGATCACTTTTTTCCAAAAATTACACCGAGGCCTCAAATCTCTGGGGGCCCATAAAAAAAAGTGCATGACTTTGGGGAAAAAAAAAACACGGGTCTTTTTTTTTTGGTCTTTTATCATGTAGCGGTGTCCGTATATGGTTATTTTGAAATGACTTCAAAAATGTTGCACAGTGTAACTTTGAATGCCAGCACAGCGAGATTTTGCAGAAAATTCACGATGATGGTATTGATGCGGATGATGTTGCTAACTTAAGGGAAGACTGCTATTTTGATTTTTCGGAACAATATTTCATTTTTAAGGGCAAACTTATGGACACTTTGTCTCATCATTCGGCTACATCACATCCTTTGTCAAGTACATTTGTTACACCGGGCGGTCGCGCAGACACAACAATTGGAGTTGACACAAAACTTCCCAAGATTTCACTTCCTACTTTATCGGGAGATTATATGGAATGGATTCCATTTCGGGATATTTATGTGTCTCTTCTCCACAAAAATGATTCACTGAATTGAATTCAGAAATTCTACTATTTCTGCCACAGAGGCAAATTATGAATCTGCTTGGTCTACGCTAGAATCTAGGTACCACAACAAGAGAATGATAGTAGGGAATCTAGTGGGCAGGGTTTTTAATATTGGCAAATCTGATGGTGGGTTTCAATCAATAAAAACATTGCTTGAATCCACGAAAGAATGCCTATCATCTCTTTAGAATGTCGATATACGTACAGGAAGCTGGGATCCATTGTTGATACATATAATTTGTCAGAAATTGGATATTCAATCCCGGAAAGATTGGGAGCAGTCATTAAGGTCATCAACTGAGATTCCAACTCATGCTGAAATGTTTGATTATTTAGAGAGGACATTTAGAACTCTCGAATCCCTTCAAAATGAATTTCCATCTGTTAGTACGCAGAAAATCACGAAATCTAATAGACACTATTCGCAAACGAAAAGGCTTTATGACAAGAGCTAGAACTTTGCCTCAGAGAGTAAATCAAAATTCCGGACGGTTTGCAAGATATGAGCCTGAGAATATGATCACTTTTTTCCAAAAATTACACCGAGGCCTCAAATCTCTGGGGGCCCATAAAAAAAAGTGCATGACTGTGGGGGAAAAAAAAACACGGGTCTTTTTTTTTGGTCTTTTATCATGTAGCGGTGTCCGTATATGGTTATTTTGAAATGACTTCAAAAATGTTGCACAGTGAAATTTTTGGGAAATTTTTCAATTTTTCGGCTACCTAAGCGCTACCTAAACGGTGTTAAGAATAATTCCTAGGAAGTTCATATGTTCTAGAAAGTTGTTTATTGAGATCTTAGGTACATTTTTGTAGTTGATTGTTTCCCTGAATTTTCAGAGGTTTGCTACCTATGGACCTGAACAGGGGAAAAAAGGTTAAAAAAAATCGAATTTTTTTAAGTTTTTTGCGATTTTGACCTTGAAGATGAAGTTTTTTTGATTTTATATGTTCACAATTTTTGTTCTCTTCTTAACTGATATATTTATAATGTCTTTATAAGTTATATAAAATCCTTATAAATCGTCTTATGCCATTATTCGTGAATACCATTCGACACAGTAGCGGAGCCGTGGTCCTCCGGTTTGTATAAAATTAGGCAAGTTTATTCACCAGGTTGCTGCCAAGTTTTTGGCGTTAAAATTTTGGCATTCTTCAATGTTTGTATTTTATGATTCATCAAAATTTGCAATTTACAATATTTCTAGAAATAGATTGTCAGAAAATAACACACAATTTTCTATAAATCCTGTCAAAATTTCAAATGTTGAGGTCCTTAATGCCCCAGCAAAATAGAAGTACTTCCGTAGGAAGCACATTTTAATCACATTTCAAAATCCAAATGTGAATTTTTCCCGCTTTTGAGGAAGTTCTTTTAAACAACTTCTAAAAAAGTCGAATAGCATTTTCACAAGTGAATGGGAACGAATTTTTAGTATGGGGTTACACTTTGCACTCCGAAAGTCTCGGGTTCGAATCCTGGCTCGATTCGATTTTATTACTGTAGGTGAAAATATTCTTCCACCAACTTATTCTTATTTAAATATAGAGTTACTAAATAAGTAATTTAAATATTATTATTATCATTATTTTTTCATATCTACTGTAAAATTACTACCGAAATTGGCATTAATTTAATTTAATTTATACATAATTAACATTGAATCAACTCTAACATAATTCATTGTTAATCAAATAAATTCCCTTATTTTGAATCGTGTTAGAATTTTAACTTACAAATACTTTTACGTACATTAATTGGTGCCGAAACCCGGGAAATTTTTCGTGATATATTGAAAATTTGAAGTTTTTCTTTGTTTGTGGTGAAATTCTGTGAGGAAGTGATTATCATTTTCATTGGCAAGGTTGTGCAACAAAACGTGGCTGATTTTTTGGAAATAATAATGTGCTCCCTTGATCAATTGATACAAATACAGAGGGACACTCTTTAAATTTTGATGAAATACCAAACAAGGTTTGATGCAAAGACTAGTTCGGAGTTAAATCGCGGTTATTTGCTTTCATTTGAACAAAGGATTGATGATTTTTTTAATAACACAGTGCAACACGAAAAAAAAATAACCATATACGGACACCGGTACATGATAAAAGACCAAAAAAAAAAAAAGACCCGTGTTTTTTTTTCCCCCAAAGTCATGCACTTTTTTTTTATGGGCCCCCAGAGATTTGAGGCCTCGGTGTAATTTTTGGAAAAAAGTGATCATATTCTCAGGCTCATATCTTGCAAACCGTTCGGAATTTTGATTTACTCTCTGAGGCAAAGTTCTAGCTCTTGTCATAAAGAACAAAAATTGTGAACATATAAAATCAAAAAAATCTTCAAGGTCAAAATCGCAAAAAACTTAAAAAAATTCGATTTTTTTAACCTTTTTTCCCCTGTTCAGGTCCATAGGTAGCAAACCGTTGAAAATTCAGGGATCACTTTTTTCCAAAAATTACACCGAGGCCTCAAATCTCTGGGGGCCCATAAAAAAAAAGTGCATGACTTTGGGGAAAAAAAAACACGGGTCTTTTTTTTTTTGGTCTTTTATCATGTAGCGGTGTCCGTATATGGTTATTTTGAAATGACTTCAAAAATGTTGCACAGTGTAACTTTGAATGCCAGCACAGCGAGATTTTGCAGAAAATTCACGATGATGGTATTGATGCGGATGATGTTGCTAACTTAAGGGAAGACTGCTATTTTGATTTTTCGGAACAATATTTCATTTTTAAGGGCAAACTTATGGACACTTTGTCTCATCATTCGGCTACATCACATCCTTTGTCAAGTACATTTGTTACACCGGGCGGTCGCGCAGACACAACAATTGGAGTTGACACAAAACTTCCCAAGATTTCACTTCCTACTTTATCGGGAGATTATATGGAATGGATTCCATTTCGGGATATTTATGTGTCTCTTCTCCACAAAAATGATTCACTGAATTGAATTCAGAAATTCTACTATTTCTGCCACAGAGGCAAATTATGAATCTGCTTGGTCTACGCTAGAATCTAGGTACCACAACAAGAGAATGATAGTAGGGAATCTAGTGGGCAGGGTTTTTAATATTGGCAAATCTGATGGTGGGTTTCAATCAATAAAAACATTGCTTGAATCCACGAAAGAATGCCTATCATCTCTTTAGAATGTCGATATATGTACAGGAAGCTGGGATCCATTGTTGATACATATAATTTGTCAGAAATTGGATATTCAATCCCGGAAAGATTGGGAGCAGTCATTAAGGTCATCAACTGAGATTCCAACTCATGCTGAAATGTTTGATTATTTAGAGAGGACATTTAGAACTCTCGAATCCCTTCAAAATGAATTTCCATCTGTTAGTACGCAGAAAATCACGAAATCTAATAGACACTATTCGCAAACGAAAAGGCTTCCGTTCACACGGGCAAGTTTACCAAACCGAATCAGTCGAAATGTTCGTATTGCTAGAAAAATCACCAGCTTTCGAAATGTTTCAAATTTTTGGCCCTTAACTTGACTGCGAAAATTGAATTTTTGTCTAATAAAGGCATTTGTCGAAATTGTCTTGTGATTGGACATAACAAAGACAATTGCGGATCTCCATTCCGCTGCAGTATGTGCAATCTAACACCCGGACGATCATCGGAACACAGATTCTAACAGGATTGATTTGCCATCGTCATCCGGTGCAAATCGTAATGCCAGTCCTCAAGTAACTTCTCATAATGTGATCTCATTTCGATCTGTTGTACTTTACACAATTCGGATTAATATCAATACAGATCGTGACCACACTCCTTTGAGAGCACTCTTAGATCCTGGTGCTCAGGGTAGCACCATAACAGAATCTGCAGTTCAGCTTTTGAGGCTTAAGAAACATAGTTCGTACTGCAGAGTAATAGGAATTGGCGATGGATACGATAATTTGTCAAGATTTTCTGTCAGTCTTGATTTATGTTCACGTATGGGTAAACCGGTGGTTACTTGAATGGCTTTAGTACTTTCAAATCGTTTGTCGTATACTCCAGAACCTTCTTCCAGATATATTTCAATGCCCGATATAACTGTGGGGAATTTCGCAGATCCTTTTTTCGACAAATCTGACAGGATCGACATGATCCTTGGATCAGACATTTGCTCCAAAATTAAAATTCCCACAGAATCATTTGTACATGGAGATTTGTTCTTTCAAAATACATATTTTGGGTGGGTATTCTCCGGCTCAGCTACGGCATTACCTGCAAATAGAATACATATTCACAATACTAATTTGGAAAAAATTCTACGAGCTTTCTGGGAACAGGAGGAGGGATTGGAAAGGGATTTATCAAAGGAGGCGTCGTACTGTGAAGCTCCTTTTAGAGCCACTACAAAACGGACAGAATCTGGACGTTATACGGCGCAGTTGCCATTTTAATCAATATTACATAATAAAATTTTTCCTGAGCTTAATAATAATGTTATTAGTGCTTTTAGAAGATTAAGACAGCTTGAAATTTCATTTTCAAAGCGCTCTCATTTTGCTGAGAAATATAAACAATTCATTAGATAATATGAAAACTTAGGGCATGTGGGTAAAATTGGTCGACGACATATTATATGGAGCTGTTTCATTGGACGACGA
Source organism: Polietes domitor (assembly GCA_947397865.1). Lineage (NCBI taxonomy): Eukaryota > Metazoa > Arthropoda > Insecta > Diptera > Muscidae > Polietes > Polietes domitor. The sequence goes on from OX377618.1 coordinate 105,773,490, forward strand.
TATTAAATTGCATAAGAATTTGTGCGCTCTTTTGCATGAAGGGGGCTGTAATTTGCGTAAGTGGATTACAAATTCTAATGACCTTTTGAAGGAAATCCCAGAAGATTTCAGAGATCCATATATTACTCTGGATTTTGACCGTGGTAACACGGTGAAAACCCTTGGTATGCAGTGGAACACTAATGACGATTGTTTTTCCTTTAAGATAAACATGTCAGCTACTTCCTCTGCCACAAAACGATCAATTATATCTGATACAGCTAGTTTGTATGATCCACTTGGGTGGTTAACATCATCTACAGTTGTGGCCAAAACTTTATTTAAACCTTTGGGAAAATGGTCTTGACTGGGATGTGGATATACCTGATCACATTAAATGTCAATGGATGAGATATAGGGATTCGTTGTCTGATTTGACTAGATTAAAAATTCCGCGGTGGCCCAGGGGATGCAAGACCGACTTGCACTGTTTTTGCGAAGCATCGACTACTGCATATGCAGCCGTAGTGTACTCGAGAGTCGAGTTTGCATACGGTATTTCTGTTACATACACATATTGCAAGCAAAATCCAAAGTTTCTCCTATCAAAACGGTCTCAATTCCAAGAACCGAAAATTTTGGATAATGTCGGGAAATCAAGTGGTTAAATCAATTATTCACAAGTGTGTTCGTTGCTGGGAAATTTGCCACATGTCCGATTAAATGATTCCAGACCATTTAGACATAGTGGTGTTGATTATGCCGGACGCATATCTATAAAAACTTCAATGCTATGATCCGCATCTACTACATCTCGCTGCCTTTCGTCGTTTTATTTCCAGAAGGGGTGCCTTTACGGATATATACTCTGACTGCGGCACACATTTTGTGGGATCCTCCAAAGAGCTGCAAGTACTTTATAGCAAAAGTAAGAGTTCATTGCCAGAAGACCTATAGCATTCCCTAAGATTGGAACTAATTGGCACTTTATTCCACCTGCAATCCACAAAATACCATCTCAACCGGATCATGAATGATAGAGTTCTAAACTTTGAAGAGCTGACGACATTATTATGCCAGATTGAAAGTTGCCTGAACTCACGACCACTTGCTCCTTTGTCGTCTGACCCAGATAACTTTGGTGCCCTCACGCCAGCGCATTTTTTAGTTGGTGAGCCCACTAACTGCATACAGGAGGAGTCACTACTGAACAACAATATAAATCATCTTACTCGGTGGAAATGCATCGAGAAGATGAAGCAACATTTTTGGAAAAGGTGGCGTAATGAATATATTAACCATCTTCAGGCACGACCAAAATGGCTAAGACCTACACCAGAAGCAAAAGTTGGACACATGGTATTAATTGCTGACGAAAGATTGGATTAGGACAGTGGCTGCTTGGTCGTATAACCGAAACTCATCCAGGACCTGATGGACACATACGGGTTGTATCAGTTCTGACTAAAGTCGGAGTCGGAGCATAGCGGAGTTTAAAGCCCGACTAAAACACTCATAGGCCATCCACAATCATCAACATCTAAAAACATCCGTTCTTCAGGGGGGAGAATGTTGGTGAAAACATTCTTATACCAACTTATTCTTATTTAATTATAGAGTTACTAACTAAGTAATTTAAATATTATTATTATCATTATTTTTCATCTTTACTGTTAAATTGCTAACGAAATTGGCATTGCAATGTAATACATAAATAACATTGAATCAACTCTAACAAATATGTAAGTACGATTAAATGTGCCAACTTATTTAATGAGAATTGCAGTGGTATAATCTCATTTATATTTTTCATTTAACTCTTAAGTCGTTCTATGTTTACTCTCCATATATCATTTGAAAAAGTATTAGAAGAAGTTGTAGCTAGAAAATTGAATACCTTTCTTCAGAAATACAATATCATACATAATATGGTCAATATGGTTTCCAAAAAGGAAAAAATATTAATAAATTACTTGGCTTATTCTCTGACTATGTGAACCAAAGTCTAAGTAATCACATGCACTGTATTGCGTTATTCATAGATTTTAGCAAAGCCTTTGATACACTTTCCCACACAAATTTAATAGAGATTTTAGAAAGAAACGGGATACGGGGACACTGCCTAGAATGGTTTCGCAATTACCTCCAGTGTAGAACTTTCCGAATTAAAGTCGAGAATAACCTAAGTAGCAGTATGAGCACGACACATGGGGTCCCACAAGGTTCAAAACTTGGACCTATTCTTTATATAATCTATGCAAACGAAATGCTAAGCCAATCAAAAGAAAACACTCCCTTCGCGTTCAACGTTTATAGAACTAGTGGATTCCTACAAATACCTAGGAGTATATTTGGATTCTAAATTTAAGTGGAAAACACATATAGAACATTTACAAAAAAAAATTCGCAAATTAATATTCGCACTATACCACCAAATGCTCCCCATATAAAGTCATGAAACAAGCCTATTTTTCGTTAGTCGAATCATATTTGAGACACGGTATTACGGCATGGGGAAGAGCGGCATTCTGCAGAACGTTACAACTGACACAGGACAGAATCATCAAACTACTGTACAAAAATCAACAATATACGAGAAACTTGAATCCAATTAATTTAAACGCAAACAGTACCAGCAACCATACAACAAACAACATTCAACGAAATATCTCAGAAACAAACAATCTCCAAACATTACGGAATTCCCACCAACTTTACAAGGATCTGAAAATACTAGATATTGATGGAATTTTTAAAACAACAATTGTAAACGAGTTCTACAACGATCCTAAATATCTAGTACACATCGACCACCAACAAAACACGAGAAGTAAAGCCCAAAAAAGTTATAATGCACCAAATTTCAAAAATGATTTCGGAAAAAAGTCTCTTTCAGTTACCCTGCCTACAACACTCAACAAACACAACTGCAAAATATTCAAAATAGTTCAGCTGTAGCCCTCAAAGCGAAAGGACGTACATATTATTACGCGCACCGCAGCAAATTTTAATTTTTTTTTTTTTTTTTTTTTTTTAAGTTTTCTCTGTGTCAGTGAGTGCAAACTTTTTCTATCTGTGAGAATGACAACAATGCTAGCAGTGCCCAACAACATTTGCAGTACCTGCAGCGGTCCATTTAAATCAATACACTTCGTTTGGTGACGCGGGTGTGATAGAAAATACCACTACAACCCCTGTTGTTTGCTCTCGGAGAGCACATACAATGGGATGAGCAATTCTAAAAAACTAGAGTGGAGGTGTAATGTTTGCAAGCCTCGAAGCAGATCGCCGGGCAACGTTTAGGAGATAAAATGGCCAATGCCATCGATAAAATAAATGAAACCCTAAATTGCCTAACTACGCAAGTAGTAGACCTCCAAAAAAAGACAAGGAGAGCGTAGAGCAAACAAAAGAGTTGGATAAAAGTCTGCAGAGACTGAAGCAGCAGTCTATTTCAAGGAATATTGAAATAAACAATGTGACAGACACTAACATAGACGCAACAATGGTAATAAAAAATAGCAGAAAGCTCAATTCAATTGAACGATGCCGATATTAGCAGCGTTCATCGCATAAAGAAGAACAACAAAATTATTGTTGAATTTGCCTCAGTCACGAAGAAGCCATCAATTAAATATAAAATATCAATCAAATATTACAAAATATTAAAAATAAATAAATAAACTAATTCAAAGCCTATTTTTTATGAAAAAAGTGAATGAAAACAATTTAAAACAACATAAATTAAAAACCAAGCTAAAACGCATTTGTCTTCATATTTTTTACTCTTTTTTTATAGAAAAAAAAAAAACGAACAATAATCAGTGAATATTTGAGTATAACAAATATCCGAATTTATATTTATATTATTATCTAATAAATACAAAAAATAGTCCAAAAAATGAATCAAAATAATAAAATTATTAATAATTTCGATGAAATCGAAGAATGTTTCCTGAACTATTCCACTTCACTAGTATGTATGAACATTCGCTCCCTACGAAAAAAATTTTTAACTTCCCTAGCACAAATAAAGAACATAATAGATAAAATACAACTAATAATCTTAACCGAAACAAACATAGCAGACGACGAAAATAATCTGTATAACATTCAGGGATTCTCCGCAACCTTTTTAAACAGGGTTGGTAGAGGAGGGGGAAACGTCAACTACAAATCAGCAACGATGCACATCAACTCTTTCGAAGCTATGCGAACAGACATAACAACAACGAACAACAAAATCACTACTGTCTTCGCCGTATACCGTCCACCTAATCAGAGCGTCAAAACATTCATAGAAGAGATGGAGCAATGCATCAAAAACATCAACAAGAAGCAAGAGATGGTAATAGTGGGTGATATGAATATTGACATAAACACAAAAAATATAACAACATCAAACTATTTGGACATGCTATCGTCAAATGGTCTCCACTGCATGGTGACAGAAACAACGCGGGAAGATGTGTATACCAAAACGACTACCTGCTTAGATCATTTGTTTGTTCGATGCAATACACCGAAT